>JAEOAE010004090.1:225000-263912 GCA_036365155.1 Meriones psammophilus
CCATTTGCCCTTCTGAATGAGGATTAAGCATCTTCCTTAGGGTTCTTCCTGTTGTTTAGATCCTTTAGGACTACAGATTTTAGTATTTCTAAACCCTATATTATATAGCTAATATCCACATATAAGTGAGAATATAGCATGAGTGTTTTTCTGCTTCTCAGAAAGACACTCTTAGTGATCACTCAGAGTGATCTTTTCTAGTTGCATCCATTTACCTGCTGATTTCCTTGTTTTTAATTGCTGAATAGTATTGCATTGTATAAATGTGCCACAATTTCTGTTTCCATTCCTCGGTTTGCGGACATCTAAGTTGTTTCCAGATTCTGGATATTGTCAATAAAGCTGTTATGAGTAGAGTTAAGCAAATGTCCTTGTTGTATGGTTGATAATTTTCTGAATATATGCCCACAGTTGGTATAACTGAATATTCTAGTACCACTATTCATAATTTTCTGAGAAAGCACCAGATTGATTTCCAAAGTGGTTGTACAAGTTTATATTCCCACCAGCAATGGAGGAGGGTTCACTTTTCTCCATAGAAGTCCAGCTTGTGTTGCAGATGATGTGATAGTATATATATGAATATCCCTAAAAATTCAAGGGAACTTCTACAGCTGATAAACATCTTCAGCAAAATGGCTTGATACAAAATTAAAAAAAAAAAAAAAACTGAAGCCCTCCTGTATACAAAAGACAAATGGGCTCAGAAAGAAATTAGGGAAACAAAACCCTTTCATAAAAGCCACAAATAACGTAAAGTATCTTGGTGTGACTCTAATCAAGCAAGTGAACAACTTGTATGAAAAAAAAGAACTTCAAGGAAGATATCAGAAGATTGCCCATGCTACAGAATTGGAGGATTAACATAGTAAAAATGGCCACTCTACCAAAAGAAATCTAAAGACTCAATGCAATTCCAATCAAAATACGAGCACAACTCATTTCAGACCGTGAAAAAAAATTCCCAATTTCATATAGAAAAACAAAACAGAACAAAACAAAACAAAACAAAAAACAGAATTGATTTTAAAAGAATGCCTGTACAGTAAAAGATTTTCTGGAGGTATCTTCATCAAGTAGTACTATAGGGCAACAGTAATAAAAAATGGCATGGTACTGGTACCTGTACTTTAAATCTTAAAGGGGTGTGCATCTACTCATTAATCATTTTTTTATTAAATTATATCAGGAAGCTGAGGGGAAAAACAAATATAGGGGAATCAACTGCTGTCTCAGTTTTGGTCCCAATTTGATGGTGCCCAGATAGCTAATGCTGCCTTGAGCTATTTTCTCAGCTCATCAACCTTAAAACATCCATGGCTTTACTATTAATAGTGTACTTTTCTTAACTTTAAATTGTTCTCTAAGATTTTTTACATCAGAGCCATTAGCAAAAACATCTTCCCTGTCCTTGTTAAACAATCTATTTTTCCAAATTCTTTCTAAGTATAATGGTCATTGCTAACAATCTATATCTATGACTCCTTTCAAGGGCACTGGTTAATTCATTAATCTGCTCCAGTAAACAGGTGTAAAGAGATCAAACATTGTTAATTTTAAATGCCAGTGATATTGCCCAGTGATGAGATAGAAGACTACTTATGGTTTTCATACAACTCATGTTATAAGGAATATGGGCATCATAAGGACAACAAGCAGAGATATGCTACATAAGAGTTCAAAGTCCTCAGAAAAAGCAGTTCTTGGGATTATGCTTCTCTAAGACAAACTCAACATGACTATGCTAACAGGAGAGCCATATTCCATGAGTTCTACAGCTGTTATGCTGTTGCTCCTGCATGGCTCTTGACAAGACCAGGTAGCCAAAAGAGTTTGCCTATATATGGGTGGGTGGGGGGAGTAAGGTTAGCTCAGGCCCTGGGAAGGAGAATTCAGGGCATTTCATGGGCTACACTATCCTGGAGGAACAGATAACATAGAAGGACTGAAGGATTGCTGGGAGAAAATATCAGGTAGATTTGATTTGATATGTTAACTAGGAACATCGGCCATTAGTTCCAGGTTTGAATCCTACTTCTATGGTAACCTAAACTTCAGAGAGAGAAGCATGGTCTCCATTGGATAATGATCTTCAAGTGAGCTCACAGGGAAGAAAAATGACAAAGACAAAGATTATGTTTTTTCTTTTCTTTCTATATATCTTCTTCTCTTTGAGGGAGGACGGTTACCCAAATTAGACTCAAATTTTTGCTTTTTTTTCTTACTATGTTTTATTTTATTTTATTAATTGTTTTTATTTTTCACAATTTATTCATTATATATGCTGATTGAAGGTCACTCCCTCAACTCCTACTGGTCCCACCCTCCCTCCATCTTCCCCATCCCCTTTCCCTAGACCACTCAAAAGGGGAGTTCCTCTCCTTTTCCATCCACCCATACATTATCAGAAGAGTGCTAAGCTATTAAAAACAGAGAAATAAAATTTCTGCTCTTATTTCTTTTCCATAGGCCATTGTACTCACCTCAGAAGATTTCATACCATGAAGCTTGCCTGCAACCTTACCGTGAATAAAACACTAAGTATAATTCATTTTAAAGAGTCCTACTCCAAGATGCTGTTGATTGACCATCTCACATCCAAAAACATGTGAACTTTGAAATGCTATGATGTCTGAAACATTTTATCGCAGGCATTTCAGAGAATGTGATTCTCTTGCTGCCTGGAGGGCTGTTTCCTACCATCCCAGGAAGGCATGAGGGGCAGAAGATGAGCAGTACAGTATAAAGCTTGGAAAGCCCGCAAGCATAACAGTAGTCAGCCACTCTGGGAACCGCCTCAGAAAGTAAGTTCAACTTTAATTCCAGAAAACAGAAAACAGAGGCTTATATCCCTTGGGGAGTACCTGGAATGCTCCAAGCATAGGTGTAGATATTTTTTTAATACTAGGAAATTCAAGAATGCTAGATTTGCATTAAACAGCACATTCCTATTATATGAATAGGAAGAACAAGAACACAGAAACAAATTATCCTATATTTGGAGGGAGGGGAGAGTTATCAGGGATCTGTGTCAAGGGCCATCTATCAAATTTGATTGGTGGTATCCATGTCTAAAGATACTCAACAGATGAAGTCAGGCAGAGAAAACTCACCCTTGACATGGTAACCCATCTAGGCCAGAAGCAGAGTCATACATGGAAAAGAAAGCCTCCTCCCTCACATCTCAAAATTCAGTCTGAGTTGTGATAGTTTTCAATAGAACCCCTCGAACAATAGGTATGTGTACACAAAGAAACTTCTAAAGGCTGCCACTGTTGTGTTACTCTCAGAGAACTTTCTGGCTAGTGTTAGTTCACCATTCCCTATATATTCATCCACTGGACTCAAAGTTTCTTGTGTAAAGTGAAAACAGTAAATATTGAGAATCAGGATTATCAATAAGTCTTCCCTAAACAACTTATTATATAATACTGTTGCATGTAATTGATAATCATCATTCATTGTATTCTCTTTAAAAATAAGTTTATTTACTTTACATTCCAATCATAGAGCCCCTCCCCTCTCTCCCCCAGTACTATTCTCAATTCCTATTGCCCCTATTCCCTTTCCCCTTCAGAAAAGGGAGGTCATTTCCATTGAGCTAGTTTTTCAGTTCTGTTGGATCTCAGTAGACCAAAGAACACAAAGGCCTTTCCATATTGCTTATAGTCACAGAATTCCTCTCCAGTAAGGATACTTTTATGATGATGATGACTCCAGATTTGTGAAAAGCCTCACCATTTTAACACATTCATAAGTTTTCCTCTATTATGAATCCTTTCATGATAATGAAGATTATACAAATGTGGAATGGTTTCACCATGTTAAAAGCACTCACAGGATTTCTTTCCATTAGGATATCTTTCATGAGTGTGAAGATGATTCTGAAATCCAAAAGTTTTATTCACATTGGTTACAGACAGACAGCTTCTTTCCAGTATGTGTTCTTTTATGTATTAGGTGATGTTATGTGCAAAGGCTTTGCCACGTAGGAATATTCGTGTGGTTTCCCTCCAGAATGTGTGGTTGTCTTAGGAGATGATTGTTAAATGCAAAGGTTTTATCACACTAATTACCCTCACAAGGCTCCTCTACACTGTATTTTTTTCATGTTTTCAGAGACTCCTCTGCTGTGCAAAGTATTTATCGCGTTGGGTATATTCATAAGGTTTCTTTCCAGTATGTGTTCTTTTATGTCTTATGAGATGACTGTTTCGTGCAAAGGCTTTACCACACTGGTTACATTCATAAGGTTTCTCTCCAGTGTGTGTTCTTTTATGTCTTATGAGATGACTGTTTTGTGCAAAGGATTTACAACACTGGTTACATTCATAAGGTTTCTCTCCAGTATGTGTTCTTTTATGTCTTAAGAGAGTACTGTTTACTGCAAAGACTTTGCCACACTCATTACATTCATAAGGTTTCTCTCCAGTGTGTGTTCTTTTATGGCTTAAGAGAGTACTGTTTTCTGCAAAGGCTTTACCACACTCATTACATTCATAAGGTTTCTCTCCAGTGTGTGTTCTTTTATGGCTTAAGAGAGTACTGTTTTCTGCAAAGGCTTTACCACACTCATTACATTCATAAGGTTTCTCTCCAGTGTGTGTTCTTTTATGACTTATGAGATGACTGTTTTGTGCAAAGGCTTTGTCACACTCATTACATTCATAAGGTTTCTCTCCAGTGTGTGTTCTTTTATGGCTTAAGAGAGTACTGTTTTGTGCAAAGGCTTTACCACACTCATTACATTCATAAGGTTTCTCTCCAGTGTGTGTTCTTTTATGGATTATGAGATGACTGTTTTCTGCAAAGACTTTACCACACTCATTACATTCATAAGGTTTCTCTCCAGTGTGTGTTCTTTTATGCCGTATGAGCTGACTGCTTTTTGCAAAGGCTTTCCCACATTGATTACATTTGTAAGGCTTCTCTTCAGTGTGTGTTCTTTTATGCCATAGGAGAACAGTGATATAGGGGAAGGCTTTACCACAAAGAGTGCATTTAAAGGGTTTCTCTCCAGTATGACTGCTTTCATGCCTGCAAAGAAAATTGGCACATGTGAAAGATTTACCACAGTCGTTTCCTTACACTAATAAATATATTTATCTATATGAATTAAATTCATAATTTGGTCTAATTGTGAAGAAGAATCAAATTTTAAAGCTTTATCACTTTATTCACATTCAAGGTATTCCCCTTCATTATGGGTATTTTTGTGATCCCTGTGATGGTAAGAGCATTTGTTATGTGGATCATTTTTATAGCATCATTTTTTCTATAAGAGGTTTTCTCCTATATATGGAGAGTATTATAAGAATTCAGAGTTTTACCACAGCAATCCCATTCACAAATTTTTGTACTGTATGAATGATACTTCATTTACAAAGTGAGCCAATAAAAGCAGAAGTTCCAAATTCCTAGTATTCATGGGTATTTTCAGCAATATGAGTTTGCTGATGAAGTCTCGTGAAGTTGTGAAATCAATTAACAGTAACCATTTATCACATTCAGAAAATTTACTCACAGTGGGGACTACTACCAAATCAATTGTTCTTGGAGAAAGACAGGGCACTGCTTCTTTCAATAACCCTATGCTCATGTGTCTTAGAATCATTTTGACATATGATATACCAGTTTAATTTACAAAATAATAAATACTCCCACATTGAATTAACACAGTTTGTTTTTGTTCATCATAGACATGTCATATAGGGATTAAGGTTTCTCCACAACAATATTCTTGATTCTCATAAGCTGCTCCTTTCACTAAACTTTACAATGTTACTGCACTAAAAATTAGTAACACTGGTTCTACTATATAATTTTTGCTTATTAGAAGGTTTTGGACACATACTGATCACCAATTCAGTGTGTACACCTCTTACAATATCTGAGTAGATAGAATGAAACTAAACAGATTGGCAGTTCAAGTCAGTAGCTGTAATGTCCATATAATTCAAATGGTATTTTTGTTACAATATTATTTTATTTTCTTCTATCTTAGGGGAGTGCCTTGTAAACACAAATCAGATACCTGACATTGAAGTACATGGAATTGTGAGATTTTAATGATCATCAGTACACTTAAAGCAGTGCTGTTTTTACACTGTTGCTTTTCTTTAAAACTTCCAGAACACAGCCATGTGTGCTGGTACATGCCTTCAATTCCAGCACTTGTGGAGGCAGAAGCAGGCAGATCTGTGTGATTTTGAGGTCAGGCTGGTCTAACAAGCAAGTCAAAGAAAGTCACAGATACCCAGAAAAAAAATCTATTTCAAAAACAGAAAATAAAAAGCAGCCAACAAACAAACAAACAAACAAACAAAAAACACCAGAATTCCAGGACACATTAAAATTTATGATTTATATCTGTATCAATATGCACATAAAGTTACCTTTTATTACTTGTAGAACTTTGAAAATGTTCTTCAATATTATGGTCATCCCAATTGTAGCCTAAATATAGTATGAGAAATTATATATTATTGGAAATATCATGTTATCATTAAGGCAAAACTTAAATCACTATCTTCTGTGACAATTAGATCCATGCCGGACTTATTTACCTCATTCCTCCTCATTCTCAATTGGAATTACAGAAGAGGATCAATAACAAAGTAAAAGTTGTCTCTTTATTTTAAAAGTGAAAGAAAAATTGCAGTCTTACCTATAGCAGTGAGGTTTTCACAGGTCTCTAGCATCACATCTTTGTAGAGTTGCTTCTGGGAAGGTTCCAGCAAGGCCCACTCTTCTTGGCTGAATTTCACATGCACATCATTGAAGGTCACCGAATTCTAAAATATGCCATACATTTGTACAACAGAAACAGTGGCAACAATATAATTTATACGTCATTGTCAATATAATCATATAATTCTTCTGCTTCTTCAATTTATTTTCTGACACAGAAGTGCGAATGTTATACAGTTGGGTGCTGTGTGTGATGTGAAGTAGGGGAGATGAAAAAGCCTAAAGGTTAGATTGAAAAAAAACAAAACCAAAGGCGTGCTTCAAAATCCTGTGTTTCATTAGTTTGTAAGACAGGAATAAAAAGTAGCCATTATTTGGGTTCTTGAGCAATCTATGAATCATCTTCAGTTACTTGGGTGAGTAGGTCAGGACCCAGTCATGATACAAGTGGAAGGACAAAACACAGTCATGATATTTTATATAGCAACAAATGAGATGTGTTGATCAGGGGACACTGAACAAATGGGTAACATCAGTCAAAAGACAACATGGTACTGAATATTATGATTTGACCAGGGCTCAGGGATGTGGCATATCAGTATGTGAAGAGGGGGGCTCATATATTTGTGGAAGGGAAAGTGGACTACAGTGAATATTGGATAAAAATAATGTGAGTGGCAAGCAAAAACAATCATAGCCAATAACACCATATTTCTGAGTGACCAGACAAAAGAAAAGGAATAGAACACATGATTATTCTTTGATCATTATTTTCTATATCCTCCTTAATAAATAATGTAGTCTATAGATTAAAAATAAAGATTAAAACTTTTCTATTAAAAAAGAAGTGTTAATGTTATCACTAAGTCATTTTAGAAGAAAATGGATTAACAAGTTTTAACTGTATCATATCTGAACTTCTTGAAGAAGATATAGCTTTGGAATAGACATGGCAATTAATGTGGACAAAGACAAACTAAGAGAAGAGTGTGAAATAGAGAGACAGAGACATAGAGACAGAGACACAGAGAGAGAGAAATTAAAAGATGGACAATACTAAGTACAGATCAGAGAAATGTATTAACAGTTACTAAGTACAAAAATTGGTGGACAAGCTGGGTGTATTCTGTCATGCCTTCAATTCCATCACTCAGGAGGCAGACGCAGGTGTATCTTATTGAACTGGATGTCAGCATTATCTATTCAAAGAGTTCTAGGACAGCCAGACCTATATATTAAGACAGAGCCTCCCCTAAAAGTCAATCAAACAAACACAAAACATTGAAAGAACTCAGAGGTCTTTACTGAAGCTTCTACAAGGAATTATACATTCACTCCTGTTGTATATTTATTCTCCAGAAATCTGCACTGCCCCAGCTTAAACTGTAACTTCAATGATATCTTACTAAAAGGGAATGCATGTTTAAACAGCTAAAAATAGAAGGATGAAAATATTAAAAATATAAATGCTGATCATAAATAAGCAATATAAAACAGGACAGATGGCTCAGCAGTGAGGAGTTCTTGCTGCTCTTTCAAATAATTGGGCTCAATTGTCAGTGATTACCTGGGACCCACTACTATCAATTGTTATAAGTTCATGAGTTCTGAAGACATCTTCAGACTACTGTGAGGATTAGGCACACAAGAGGTGCATATTCATGCATATAATCAAAATACTCATATTCAGTAAAAATTAAAAATAGATCCCAGATGGTTGGGCTGATTGCATACTGTGTCTGATAAGCTGGGTAGCAGAGACTGCATGGCGTCCAATAGTTGGATCTGTGGGTCCCAACTGACTGTGTTTCAAATGTAAGAAGAAAACGAATGATGAGGGAAACAATAGGGTCCTACCTCAGAGCACCCAGCTAATCTCTGGGAAAGTTCCTGGGATGTTGCAGCAGGAAAAAGGTTTTCAAGCAAATGGACCCAAGAAGCAAGCAGGAGTAGCTATTCTAATATCTAATAAAATAGACTTTCAACCAAAATTATTTGAAAGGGATGAGGAAGGGGGAATCCAAGATGGCAGTGCCAGGAGGACATTGGGTCTGAGGAGTAGGACAGCAATGTTGGTACAGCAACTAAACGACTGAACTCTGGGCCCTAAAACAACAAAGAACCTTTTTCCCTGGTGAGAGGAAATGCCACGGTGTGGGAGTCAGTCAGGTCCACTCTCAGGTCACTCAGCGAGAACTTGGAAGATATCCTGGGTCGCAGGATACACCTTTGTGTCCTGATAACCTTTCCAGACTAAATTATATTCTCCAGGGCACCAGAGACTGGGAGCCCAATTCTAGAAAAGAAACAGGGAAGAAGAAAGCAGGACTGACCTCAGGTCACCCAGTCTATCCCTGGAAAGGTCCTGCAGACCGGTGGGTGCACAGCCGCCAGGCCTGAGTGCGACTCCTGCTGCTAGCCCTGCATACCCTACTCTGCATCACAGAACTTTGTGCCCCAGGACACTAAAGGCTGGGTTTCCCTGTCTGGAGAAAACCCCACAGACAGGGAAACAGCAGGTCCCAGATTAGAGAACTCAGCCAACTCCCCCCACACACACTACATCCACCATACACAAGAACATTCTTGGAAAAGTTCTCAGATTCGTTCCCAGTCACCAGCTTGGAGCCATCATTGGCAAGTGCCTATGCATTCTACACACCACGTCAAACACCACAGAATGAGTCTTCCTATTGGGAGAAAACCCAAAGGTGGGGGAAATATCTGGGCCTACCTCAGGACACCTAGCTCCAGAAAAGTTTCTGGTTATCCACAGGCTTCATACTATAGCCTACTGCTGTACACATGAGAGTGGTGCTCACCTGCCACTGATTACCACTTGGGTACTGGGGCACAGAGCTCCAAACTGAGACCTACAGAAGCCTGGGTTCCCTGAGATCAACCCCCAGATACTGCTCCAAAGGACAATCAGTTTTCCCTAACTAAACTGACCAAACCAGAAGGCACCCAGGTTACAGCAGCAGCTCACTAAATTTACAGCAAGAAACCCAGCAGCAGGTCAGCTGTCTCCAGAACTTCTCTGGGTGAGAGGATATCCCCCTTTACTAACAAAGGCAACAATTACTACTCAGGTCTGTACACCTGAGATGAGCTGTGGCAATTCCTGAAAAACACCTGCCATTCAGTGACCATACCCAAAAAGCTGAGGAGGCCTCCTTTGGGAAAAATCATCTTCCTGCCAAGGTGATTCCACCCACCACAGGATCATCCCAGGAAGTACCAGAAACTAACCCCTAACACCTAAGATAGCCTAATGGGTAGAGGCTAGCATAAAAGCTCAACCAACAAAAGACAGAGCAATATGGCATCCCTAGAACAAGTTATCCAGGAGCAAGCAGCCCTGGAGCAAGCAGCCCTGGATAACCCAGCGTAAATGAAATTCAAGAAGATGACCTTACATCTGTGCTTATGAACAGGATAATAGAGGAAACAAATAAACTTCGTAAAGACCTAGATGCAGATAAAGTCAAACAGAATATTGCCATTTGCAAAGAAATAGAAGAAGATAAAGACAAAGTGATTGTGGCCATCCTTAAAGAAATACAGGAAGTTGCAGCCAAACAATTTGTGGCTTTAGAGAGGAAATACTTAAATCACTGAAAGAAATTAAAGAAACAGAGGATTGTTCAAACAAACAGCTGAAAGGATTGAAGGAAAATAGTCAGAGAGGTGAAGGAAATCAATAAAATGGCTCAAGATCTGATGATAGAATTGGAAAAATTAAAGAAAACACAAACGGAGGAGATTGTGGAGAGAAAGAACTTAGGGAAGAAAAAAGGAACTACAGAGCTAAGCATAATGAATAGACTATGAGAGGGAAGAAAGAATCTCAGGTGTGGAAGACACAATGGAAGAAATAGATGTAGCTATCAAAGAAAATGCTAAATCTAAAAATTTCCTGACATAGACCATACAAGACAACATGAAAAGCAAAACCTAAAAATAATAGGACTAGAGGAAAAAGAAGATTCCCTCCTCCAAGGCCCAGAAAATATTTTCAACAAAATCATTGAAGAAAATTTCCCCAAATTAAAAGAGAGGTCTATAAGAATACAAGAGGCCTACAGAACACCCAATTAATTAGACCAGAATAGAAAATCCTCCCACCACATAATAAACAGTAAGTATACAGAACAAATAAAAAATACTGAAAGCTGCAAAGGAAAAAGGCCAAGTAACATATGATGGCAAACCAATCAGAATCACACCTGACTGTTCATCAGAGACTATGAAAGCCAGAAGGCCCTGAACAGATATCATGCAGACCCTAAGAGAACACAGATGACCACTCAGGCTACTATACCCAGCAAAATCTCAGTCATCATAGATGGAGCAAACAAGATATTTAATGACAAATACAAATTTAAACAATACCTACCCACAAATCCAGAGGTACAGAAGCTCCTAGAAGGAAAACTACAATCCAGGAAAGCTAACTACATTCAGGAAAACACAGGAAAGAAATAATGACACTACAGCAAAACTAAAAGTAACCAAGCACACAAACACATTACCTCAAGCAACATCAAAATAAAAGGAACTAAAAAATAAATAAATAAATGAAAAATAAAAGGAACTAACAGCTACTGGTCATTAATTTCCCTCAACATCAATGGACTTAACTCTCCAATAAAGACACAGACTAACAGAATGGATACTTAAACAAGACCCAACAAACTGTTGAATACAAGAAACACATCTAAGTCACAAAGATAGACATTACCTGAGAGTAAATAGCTGAAATGGTCCAAGCAAATGGGCCCAAGAAACATGTAGAAGTAGCCATTCTAATATCTAATAAAATAGATTTTCAACCAAAATTAATCAAAAGACATGAGGAAGATCATTCCATACTCATCAAAGGAAAATTCCACCAAGAAGAAATCAAAATTCTGAACATCTATGCCCCCAATACAAAGGTACCCACTTTTGTAAATGAAACATTAATAAAACCTAAACTGTACACAGATCCCCATACATTACTACTGGGAGACTTCATCACCCCACTCTCAACAAAGGACAGGTAAACAACAGAAATTAAACAAAGAAACAATATCTCTAATAGAGGTCATGTATCAAATGGACCTAACAGATATCTACAGAATCTTACACCCAAAGACAAAAGAATTTACCTTCTTCTCAGCACCTCATGGAACCTTCTCCAAAATAAACCATATCGTTGGTCACAAAGTGAGTCTCAACGGATATAAGAAGATTGAAATAATGCCTTGTATCCTATCTAATTACCATGGACTAAAGCTGGACCTCAACAACAACAGAAATAGCAAAAAGCCTACACTCACATGGAAACTGAACAACTCACTACTAAATGACATCTGGGTCAGGGAAGAAATAAAGAAAGAAATTAAAGTCTTCCTAGAATTCAATGGAAATGAAGACACAACACAACCAAACTTATGGGAGACAATGAAAGCAGTGCTAAGAGGAAAGTTCATAGCACTAAGTGCCTTCAAGAAGACATTTGTAACATCTTATATAATCAACTTAATGGCTCACCTAAAATCCCTAGAAAAAAGAAGCATACACACCAAAAATAAGTAGAATAATCAAAGTCAGGGCTAAAATCAATAAATTAGAAACGAATAAAACAATTCAAAGAATCAATGAAACCAAGAGCTGGTTCTTTGAGAAAATCAAGATAGACAAACCCTTAGCCAAAATAACTAAAAGGCAGAGAGACACTATCCAAATTAAAAAAATCAGAAATGAAAAGGAGGAGAAAACAATAGACACTGAAGAACTTCAAACAATCATTAGGACTTACTTCAACAGTCTATATGCCAAAAAAATTGAAAAGTCTAAATAAAATGGACAATTTTTTGATCGATTCCACTTACCAAAGCTTAATCAAGACCAGGTAAATCAATAAAATAGTCCTGTATCCACTAAGGAAATAGAAGCATTCATCAAAAGTCTCTAATCCACCAAAAGCTCAGAGCCAGATGGTTTCAGTGCAGAAATCTAACAGACCTTCGAAGAAGAGGTAACTCCAGCTCTCTTCAATCTATTCCACAAAAGAGAAACAGAAGGAACACTACAAAACTCATTCATTGAAGCCACAGTCACCTTGTAACCTAAACTTCATGAAGACCCAACAAAGAAAGAGAATTTCAGGCCAATCTCCCTTATGAACATTGATGCAACAAAATAAATCAACAAAATACTTTGCAAACCCAATACAAGAACACATCACATATATCATCCACTCTGACCATGTAGGCTTCATGCCAGGTATGCAGGGGTGGTTCACTATACAAAAATCCATCAATGTGATCTACCATATTAAAAAAATTGAAAGAAAAAAATACATGATAATCTCCTTAGATACTGAAAAAGCATTTGGAAAAATCCAGCATCCATTCATGTTTAAACTATTGGAGAGATCAGGGACACAAGACACATACCTAAACATAGTAAAGGCAATATACAGCAAGCCTATAGCCAATATCAAGCTAAATGGAGAGAAACTTAAATCAATCCCATTGAAATCAGGGACAATGTAAGGCTGCCTACTCTCTCCATATCTCTTCAACATAGTTCTTGAAGTCCTTGCTAGAACAAGAAGAAAATTAAAGGAGACCAAAAGGATACAAATTGGAAAGGAAGAAGTCAAAGTATCACTATTTGCAGATTATGTGATAGTATACCTGAGTAACTCCAAAACTTCTACCAGGGAACTCCCTGGTTTAACAGGTGATAAACACCTTTGGCAAAGGGGCTGGATACAAAATTAACTCAAAAAAAAATCAGTAGCCCTCATGTATACAAAAGACAAAAGGACTGAGAAAGAATTTAGGGAAACAACACCCTTCACAATAGCCTCAAAGGACATAAAGTACCTTGGTGTGACCATAACCAAGCAAGTCAAAGACTTGTATGAAAAAAAAAAATTTCAAGTCTCTGAAGAAAGAAGTAGAAGAAGATATCAGAATATGGAACTATCTCTGATAATCATGGCTTAGCAGAGTTAACATAGTAAAAATGGACATCTTACCAAAAGCAATCTACAGATTCAATGCAATTTCCATCAAAATACCAACAGAATACTTACAGACCTTGATAGAAGATTTTTCAACTTTATATGGGATGCAATGAAAGCAGTCCGAAGAGGAGTTTGAATAGCAACAAAGGCCATCATAAGCTATTGGAGACATCCCATACAAGCAACTTAATGGCACACCTGAAAGCCCAAGAAAAAAAGAATCAGACACACCCAGCAGGAGTAGACCACTAGGAATAACCAAACTCAGGGCTGAAATCAATAAATTAGAAACAAAGAGAATAATTCAAAGAATCGATGAAACCAAGAGCTAGTTCTTTGAGAAAATAAAAAACATAGACGAACTCTTAGCGAAACTAAGTAAATGGCAGAAAGACACTATCCAAATCAACAAAGTATATAACAGATACTGAGAAAATCCAAAGAACCACTAACTCTTATGTCAAAAGCAAATATGCCACAAAATTTGAAAATCTAAATGAAATATACAAATTTCTTTAGATTCCAGTCACCAAAGTTGAATCAACATAGTCTTATACTGCCTAAGGGAATAGAAGGTGCCATCAAAATACTCCCAACCAAAAAAAAGCCAAGGGCCAGATGATTTCAGAGCAGAATTCTACAAGACCTTCAAAGAAGAGCAAATACTGATATTCTTCAAATTATTCCACAAAATAGAAATGGATGCAACATGACCAAACTCCTTTCAGAAGACCACAGTCACCTTGATAAATCCTCAAAGATTCCCAAAAAGAAAGAGACCTTCAGACCAATCTCTTTTATGAACAATGATGCAAAAATACTGAATAAAATAATCGCAAACCAAATCCAAGAACATATCAAAGATACGATCCACCATTACCAGGTAGGCTTCATCCCAGGCATGCAGGGATAGTTCAATATAGGGAATCTTAATCCGTCATATAAACAAATTGAAAAAAAATAAACAGGACCATTTCCTTAGATGCTGAAAAAACATTTGACAATATCCAACAGTTATTCTTGTTTAAAGTCTTGGAGAGACTGGGGACAGAGGCACAGATCTAAAAATAGTAAAGACAATATACAGCAGTCCTATAGCTAACATCAAACTAAATGAAAAGAAAGTTAAATCAATTCCACTGAACTCAGGGACAAGACAAGGCCACACACTCTCTCCAAATCTCTTCAGTACAGTACTCAAAGTCCTATCTAGGGCAATAAGACAACTAAAGGATATCAAGGGGATACAAATTGATAAGGAAAAAGTCAAAGTATTGCTATTCACATATATGACAGCATATAAAAGTGACCCCAAATATTCTACTCTAGGGAACTCCTACAGTTGAAAAACACTTTATCAAAGTGGTTGGATATAAAGTTAACTTAAAAAAAAATCAGTAGTACTCCTATATGCAAAAGACAAATGGACTGAGAAAGAATTAGGAGAACAACACCCTTCACAATAGGCAGGAAAAAAAACCATAATATACCTTGGAGTTATCCTCAACAAGCAAGTGAACAAAGAAATTGAAAAAGATAGCAGAAGATAGAAATATCTCTCATGCTGATGGGTCAGAAGGATCAACATAGTAAAAATTGCTATCATACCAAAAACAATCTATAGATTAAATGATATTCCCATTAAAATATCAACACAATTCCTTAAGGAATTTGAAAAAAAAATTCTCAGCTTCATATGTAAAAATAAAAAAGCCAAAATAGCTAAAACAGTCCTGTACTATAGCAGATCTTCAGTAGGTATCACCATCCCTGATCTCAAGCTGTACTATAAATCAATAGTAATAAAAAACTGCACGGTACTGAAATAAAAACAGAATGGTGGATGAATGGAATTGAAGACCCATAAATAAACCCACACACCTATGGACACTTGATTTTTGACAAAGAAGCCAAAATCATGCAATGGAAAACGGACAACAAATGGTGCTGGTCTAACTGGAAGTCTACATGTAGAAAAATGAAAATAGATCCATATTTATCGCCCTGCATCAAACTACAATCCAAGTTGTTCAATGACCTCAACATAAAACCAGATAAACTAAATCTGTTAGAAGAAAAAGTGGGAAAGAGTCTTGATCTCATTGGCCTAGATGATAAATTCCTCAACAGAACACCAAGAACACTGGCTCTAAGATCAAGAATTAATGAATAGGATCTCATGAAACAAAAAGCTTCTATGAAGCAAAGAACTCTGTCAATAGAATAAAATGACCACCTACAGCCTGGCAAAAGATCTTTACCAACCCTACATACAACTGAAAGAGCTAATAAACAATATATATAAAGAGCTGAAGAAATTAAACTCCAACAATCCAAATAATCCAATTTAAAACTGGGATACAGAACTAAACAGAGATTTCTCCACAGAGGAATATCAAATGGTGGACATTAAATGCTCAATATCTGTAATCATCATGGAAATGCAAATGGCATTCCATCTTAAACCCATTATGGCTAAGGTCAAAACGTGAAGTGACAGCAAGCTAATGAGAATGTGGAGAAAGAGGAATACTCCTCCATTGCTGGTGGGAGTGCAAACTTATACAACCACTTTAGAAATCAATCTGATGCTTTCTCAGACATTGAAAATAGTGTTACTTCAAGACCCCGCTCTACCATTCCTGGGCATATATAAAAAAGATGCTCCACCATTCAACAAATATATTCACTCAATTGTGTTCATAGCATCTATATTCATAATAGCCATAACAGGGAAACAAACAACATGTCTCTCAACCAAACCATTGTTTTACAGAAATTGTGGTACATTTACACAATGGAATGCACCTCGGGTATTTACAAAATAAAGGAAACTATAAAATTTTCAGGCAAGTAGATGGAACTAGAAATGATCATCCTAAGTGAGTTATTCCAAACCCAGAAAGACATGCATGATATATACTCATTTGTAAGTGGATAATACCCATAATACAGGATAAACATACTACAAGCCACAGGCGTAAAGGAGCTAAATAAAAAGAGGACCCTATGGAGGATGGTCAATTGTTGTTCAAAAGGGCAAATAGAATTGACATCAGAAGTGACAGAGGAGAGGGCATAGGATGAGATGAGAGCCTAACATACATATTCTCTGAAATGGTCTACCCAGCAGGGGTTCAAAGCAGATGCTAAGACTCACGTTCAAACTTTGGGTAGAGCACAAGGAATCACAAGATAGAGTGGGCGGATAGAATGTAGAAAGACCCAGAGCTAACAGGACCTCGATAAGAAGACCAACTAGGACAACAAATCTGGGCCCATGGGACTCGGAGAGACTGATGTACCCACCAAAGACCATTCATGAAGAAGACCCAGACTTCTGCTCAAATGATGCTGATAGGGAGCTCAGTCTCCATGTGGGATCCATAGCAAGGGGAGAAGGTGCTGGCTCTGACATGGACTCTGTTGTCTGCTATTTGATCATTTATCCTTTGTGGAGGGACATTGCTATGCCACAGAGGAAGAGGATGCAGGAAGTCCTACTGAGACTTGATAGGCTGGGTTCAGATGGTAGGAGAGGAGGGTTCCCTGTATCTGAGATATAGGAAGTGGGATAAGGAGGAAAGAAGAATGGAGGGTGAGACAAGGAAGAGTTAAGGGAGAAGATTAAAATTGGGATGTTAAGTGGATAAATTATTTTTTAATTTAATTAATTTATTTATTACAATGTGTTCACTTTGTATCCTTGCCATAGCCCCCTCCCTCATCTTCTTCCAGTCTCACCCACCCTCCTTCTTCTCCCCCTATGCCCTTTCTCTAGTCTCCTAATTGGGGAGGATCTCCTCCCCTTCTAGCTTATCAGGTCTCATCAAGTCGGGCTGCATCATCTTCCTCTGTGGCCTTGTAAGGCTGCACCACCCAGGAGGAGGTGATCAAAGACTCGAGTTCATGTCAGAGAATAAATTTAAAAAAAAAAACAAATTTAAATTAAAAATAAATTAAATGTGAATAAAACAAATAAAATTAAAAAAAAAACAGGTAAGAAGAGCTTCACACACCTACAATTCAATGACTTGGAAAGCTCAGATAGTGTTAGTGTCATGAATAAATGGCATCCTAAGAAATTAAATATACTCCCTGCCAAATTTCAAATGCAAGATGTTGATGAAGATCAACACAATAACCTATGCTTAAATATACAAAAGAAAACAAAATAAATACCTAAAACTCTATATTCCATGCTCAGCAGCCAATGATGGTGATGTTGATGCCAGGTATGTTGGCCTAGATTTAAGGCCAACACTCGACTGGAGTTAGAGGTGTAAGTTCAAAACCAGCCTAGTCTACATACAAACATTCAGGAAACATCCAGGAACTCTGAGACATTATGACAACACAAAACATGCTGATAATCAGATTAGAAGAAGAAGGATGCGATCAAAGGTCCAGAAGATATTTTCAACAAAATCATACAAGAAAAGTTTCTTAACCTAAAGAAGAAGATGTCTATGAAGGCACAAGAAGCATACAAAACACCAAAGAGATTGGACCAGAAAAGAAAGTCCTCTTAGCACAGAATAATCAAAATACAAAACATGCAGAACAAAGAAAGAATATGAAAACCTGCAACTGAAAACAAAAAACAAAAACAAAAAAAAAAAAAAACAAACCAAACTAACCAACCAATCAGACAAACCGAAAAAAAAAAAAAAAAAAAACCAAAAACCAAAAAAGGCAGATCTATTGGAATTAATCCTGTATTCTCAGTAAAAATGCTAGAAGTTGAACAGCTTAGATAGAGTGCTTCTGACTCTAAAAAACTACAGAAGCCAAGACAAATTACTAACCGTGCCCTGAAAGTTTCAATCAGCAAATGAAGAAAATAAGATGTTTCATGATAAGGTCAAATTTAAACAATATGTATCTATAAATATAGCCCAACACAGGGTGCTAAAACCACCACCACCTTCACCAAAATACCAGGATTTACAATAACTGTTGATATCTCTTAATACCATTGACCCAAATTCACCAATAAAAAGACACAGGCTCACAAAAATGGATGATAAAACAGAATCCACCCTTCTTCTAAATACATCAAACACAGCTTCACATCAAGATCGACATCATCTCAAGGTAAAGGGTTGGAAAAGATATTCCAAATAAATGAATTAGAGCATCAAGCTTGTAAAGCAATTTTAATATCTAACAAAAGAGACTTCAAAAACAAGTAATCAAAAGATGGCAAAGGACATAACATATTAAAAAAAAAAAAAACATCCAGCAATATAACATTTCAATACTTAACATCTCTGCCCCAAACATAAGAGCACCCAAGTTATAAAAGGAACCCTTCTGTAGGTTACATCACTTCCTGGCCCTCATAAACTGATAGGGGAAGACTTCAATATATTACTCTCAGCAATGGACAGGTCCTCCTGACCAAACTGAACAGAGAAATGCTCCAGTTAACTAACATCAAAAAACTAAATATACCCAAATGATGTTTACAGAACATCCACCCAAGCACAAAAGATTATTCCCTCTTCTCAGCAACACATATATTGTTCTCCAAAATTGATGATGTACTTGAACAGTGGAAGTCTCAAAAGATATAAGAAACTTTCAATAACCTCCTGCATCTTATCAGACCACTAAGGTTTAAAGCAGCACATCACAAATAACAAAAACAATAGAAAATTACAAACACATAGAAATTGAACAACTCTCTACCGAATAAAATATGGATCAAAACTGAAATAAAGAAATTAAAGACTTTCTAGAAGTCAATGAAATGAATACACAACATATCAAAAGTCATAGTAAACAATGGAATTGTTGACCAGAAGACAGTTCATACCACTAAGTCCATTCAGAAAAAATAATCAGAAAGATCTCTTAGAAGCAACTTAACAGCACTCCTAAATACTCTAGAACAAAAAGAAGTAAACAAAACTAAAAGGAGTAGACAGTGAGAAATTACTGAACTGTGTCTTCACTGGTAAAACCGAATGTTTCCACAGGAAAAAAAAAAGGTGGATCCTATCAAAATTGATAATGATTAAATTTGAATAGTAGAGATCTTCTGAATAAACAGACATAACAGTTCATCAGACAGTGTGGTCGTTCAGTGCAAACTAACTTAATAAAGACTAAAGTTTTCTTCTTAAATTAAAAAGGATACTTTTGTTGTTTCATATTATAAAACAGTTAAGAGGTTTAAAATGTTTTAAGTAAATTCAAAGGAATAAACTTGTTTGAGTTGGAATAATTTGGACTGAATATAAAATATCTGAGCAGCGTGGTGATAGACCATGCATTTAATCCCAGCAGAGACAAGCAGTTCTCTATTAATTAGTTTTTTTCTAAATAAAGGAGTTACACTGACAGGGTGTTGGTTCATATCCTTAATCCCAGCATTTGGGAGGCACGTGACTTTTACATACCACCTGGGAGGCAGAAGCAGGCACATAGAATTTACAGTGATTTTATTTAAAAGCTGCTTATAATAGGCAGGCTGAAAATCAAAATGAATGCCCTTTTTATGTAGAAATAAATACACTTTAAGGTATATTTGTAAACTTTCAAAGATTTTTTAACTTTAATTAAGATACTATACTTTTTCTATTTTCAAAAAAAATCATTTGCCCTATAAAAGATATAACATGCCTAAAAAGGTACAACCCTCACCCCGTATTGGACACATGAAACTTCTGAAGAAAATGACAGATCACCAAAAGAAAATGTCAAAAGTGAAGGAGTAAACTGGCCAACTGGTATCACTCACCTTCATGGTGTCTCTTCTACCTTCTACAGACATAAGTGCAAATTGTCTTTATGTGATTGCTAAAGAACAATCCAAAATCTCTATTTCATATCAGAAAAGCTACCTGGTAAGAAGCAGAGGAAAGTAGAAAAATAAGGGATGATTCTATTGTCATGAATCTCATAATCTTCTGGCATGATGTGACTTCTATACTTACCACAAATTTCAATAATCAAGAATGTGTACAATGTTTGTGAAAGAATGAGGCTGTGGGAGAAAAAGCAAAAAACATAAGCCTAAAATATAGTCAAGTTTACATGAATAGACATAAGAAAAATCTAGCATAAAAAATGTGCACTGGACCAGAGATTTGTTTGATTTCTAAATAATACAAATTAAATAAACAGATTTCATAACTGCTACAAGACAAACACAAAATTACACCTAAACTGTTATATTTCTGATACTCCAGCTACTACTAACCTCCTTTACAGAGAGTCCTTCTGCTCTGGAAGTCTCTTGGAAAATGGAGGAGATCATAAAGCTGGGCTATGGCTTGCAGTCCCTCATGTCCACTTTTGGGTTCAGGCACAGCCCAGCCCTTTCAGACACTCACACACAAAAAATGTTGGAGAATAATTTAGTATCTGTTTCCTGCTACATGAATTATGTCACAAGATGTGTAATCTTCCCTGTCCACTTATTTAAAACCAGGCACACCTGACAAAATTCTACATCTCAGAAATTCCTTTTGTACCCTGGAATTGAATTTCCCTAAATCACGACATTGTGACTAGTGGTAGTTGAAAGGCTAAAAAAAAAAAAAAAAAAAAAGGAATCAAGTATTGCTGAAAGATGACCACCACCACCTCTTTTATTCCAGTTTCAAATGATTTGCAAAATGTGTTACACAAAGCTGTATGTGGAATACAACATTCATTATTTCTATAAATTAGACCTTCAGTTTTCCAGTCTGTCCACTACAATACCATTGTCTGTGTGTGCACACTAGATAGTCATATTATAAGCACCACAACTTTCTACTGCTCAGGCCGCAAAATCCTCACTTCTCTGGGCAATAAACACTCAGGAAGGGTCGGAGGCCAAGGGTCTCTGCTGAGATCACCACATGGAGACCAACAGAACCACAGCCCAAACCACAGTCCATCTCCTTCAAAGAATAGCAGAATGTGAGAGCTCAGCAGCCTGCTCTTCCTGGCCTGGGGACAATGGCCGCACACTCAGCATGACATGATCTGGTCTCACTCACAGCTCTGTAGAGCTACATCAGAGGAAAATCCCAGAACAAACCCATAAATTACCTCCCACTATTGTTCCTGACTTCTAGGCCTGCACAGAGTCCCTCATTAGCTTGAAAAATAGAGCTGAGTCTCAGGACAGTAGTAGCTCCTCTACCAGTGGATCAAAGATCAAATGATGCAGATAGCAGAGGCATTCTAGTTTTGCCCTAAACCCTATGGGCACACAGAACCCTTACATTGTTATAAAAGAATGAAAATCCCAACTATTCGATTTTAAAACCCTTGTAGCTCAGAGACACAGAAAGCACCCATCTGACCCTGCTACTCACCTCACCTCCAAGAGAAAAAAGCCCCCAAAGCTCACCAGTTCAGATGACAGCTGAGGGGCGATAGGCCAAAGGAACCCAAGGCCAAAGTCTTTCTAGCTCAAAGCTCAAAAAGCCCCAAATCTACCAAGTTAAAACTTCCACTTTTACACTCTGTCTTAAATACTTTTCAGCTGAAAGTTCCACTTACTCTTTAATCCCTGTCAGCTGGTTTCTTGCTTTGCCTCTTGACCTAGGGTTAACATTATTTCATCCTGTGCAGAGAGCTTTTGAATTAAAGGTATGTTCTAGGGATGACAGAAACATACCATACTCACCTGTTTACAATAAACGGAAAGTTCTTGTAATTAAGGTTTGTATTAGGGCTCACCCACACCAAACAGAGCACA
Organism: Meriones psammophilus; assembly: GCA_036365155.1. Lineage (NCBI taxonomy): Eukaryota > Metazoa > Chordata > Mammalia > Rodentia > Muridae > Meriones > Meriones psammophilus. The sequence goes on from JAEOAE010004090.1 coordinate 247,419, forward strand.
GGTTTTTACAGTTCACAATCTAAGGGCTCACACTGGGATCAAATATCCTGCAACATCCTCATCTTGGAAATGTTTTAAAATACAATCTTCCACTTTCCCAGGGCATCTGCTCATCTTCCAAGATACAGGTCATGTATGTTGCACATCCCTTTACATGATCAGTGTCCAGTGCAGTCATCTCTACCTCATGGTTGGGAAGTCCTTCAGCCAAACTTCAGTTAACGCCAAACGGTAACAACCATAAAAGAAACAAATGTCCATGAATTTGAAAGCAAGGAGTAGTTAATGGGACCTCAATGAAAATGAAGAAATAAAAAAAAAGGATATGGCTGTAACTAGGAATGTTGGAATAGAAAGTTTATTATAGATAGAGGAAAGAACATAGTCAGACACAGGGAAATATGGGACAGTCTTAAGTTGACATGACCCTGAGCTATGTGAAATGAGAGGAAAGAGGGAAGTGGAGAGCCAGAACAAAGGGCCAGGAGGATAAATGATAAATGAAAAGACCAGGCAACCAAAACGGTTAGAATACATAAGGAAGGACAGCTGGGAGAAGGCCAGCTCAAGTCTTGGGCTAGAGATTTGTGTTTGACACCCATACCTTGTAACAGGTAAGGACTGAGGGATGCTGGGAGAACCTGACAGCCAGGTCTGCTTTGATTGTTAAGTAGCCTCCTTAATGATTCATCCCAGCATTTGAGATGTAAGAGTAGAGAGGAATGAGAAGGTTGAAATGATTTCATTATAATCTCAAAAGAATATTTTTTTTATTTTTTAAATTATACTTTATTCACTTTGTATCCCCCCATAAGCCCCTCTCTCCTCCCTCCTGACCTCACCCTGCACCCCTTCTTCATGCATGCGATTCCCCAAAGTCCACTGATAGGGGAGGTCATCTTCTTCTGATCTTTGTCAATCAGATCACATCAGGAGCGGCTGCATTTTCATCTGATGAAACTGCAGCTACTCAAAAATTATTTTTAAAAGTTGAAAATGGCTTTATGGTCCAATATTCTTCAGGAAATTCATGAATGTATTAGAGCACACACAGTATTACTCACACCTTTTCTCTGAGGTTGTGCATTTTCAAATGGGGTGAGGGGAAAGCATTCCTGTTAGGCACCATCAAACCACTTTGTCCAGATCTTCTGTGTTTTTGAACTAGTGTAATTGTAGAAATTTACTTTCAAGCAACAAGTTCAGCAACTAATCCATATTCTTGATTCTCTTTGTGTATGACTCCCAGCTGTAAGTGTACACTTTTCACTTTTACTGACCATCTAAAATTGATTACCTGACTCATTGCCATCTTCCCTCCTCCCCATCCCTTTCTGTGTTGTGACAACACCAGCTTCAAAGTAGGTCAGTGAACTCAATTCTTACACAGGTCCCTCTTTATTTGTAATCAACCACCTCCAAACAAACAAACAAACAAACAAACAAAACCCAGGGAGGTCAGTGGACACTCATTCGCTGATCTCTTTTACCTCACACTGACCAGTCAGGGCCCACCTGAAAAGAGTTGCAGGATTATGTTCTAGGCACTGGGCTGTAGAGGTAGCATTCAGTGTTCAAATAAAGTGTAAACTACATAACATATGAAAGTGTGATCTACAGGAGACATTGCTTTAAACAAAAAAAAAAAAAAAACAAAACAAAGCACTAGAGAAAAAGGAATGAAATTCTTAATGACTGGGGATTATCAGAGAATATTAACTAATAAGAGACTAGAGCAGTGATGCATCAACAAAATAAAATTTAGTAATACCAACAACTGACTTATTTATTTATTTATTATGTATTACAGTGTTCTGCATGCATGTACACTTGCACGCCAGAAGAGAGCACCAGATCTCATTATAGATGTTGTGAGCCACCATGTGGTTTGTGGGAACTGAACTCCTGACCTCTTGAAGAGAGCATCCAGTGCTCTTAACCTCAAAGTTGAAAAAGAAAACACATAGGCATACTGACTTTGAAAAACACAGGCCATTCTCTTGTAGAGGGAAAGCCATTAATAAGATACTGTTTAATGTTGTCCCTGTGTACAATATTAGCTGCTGAGACCTGTAATCTGACAAAGCTTTAGCCAATAGCTTGTATATCAAATTTGAACTGACAGAACTGTGGTAGTGAGGATTGTACATATGGGCATAGGACAGCCCCTTAATTAAAAATTCAATATTCACTGGATCAAGTTACCTGACCTAAACTGTACACACACCCATCTGGTCTGTTTTCACTCACATTCATAAATTAATGAATACGTTTTGGGAAGTTACAAATTAAAAAAAAAAAAAAAAAAAAAAAAAATCTCACCCTGCCACATTTCTAGATAATCCTGGTGAGCAAAAATGTGTATCCCCAGATCCTAATCTCTAATAGGCGTGGTTAGCATACTACCTATCTGTGGAGTGTTTTACAGTCTTCCCTCAGCTAAATTCTAACTGGGACCACTAGTTTCTCAGCAATAGTAAATCCTTTACGACACAGCTTAATATTGGAGTGCTCTTTGACAGAAGACATACCATTTACAACCCCCACAAAATTCAAATGGATTGTTTAAAACTGAGAGAACCTACCTGACACCCCCAAAGGTCACCAGGAACTAGGCCTAAAAAGGTCACCTAAATGTCACCAGGAATTGAGCCATGGGTCACCAATTCCAAAAACAAGGTAGTAAGATTTCTAACCTAAGGAGCAACCTGAGGGTAACCACAAGGATGGTTAGGTATCTCATCTCAAAGTGGGGTATTTGTATTGAGCAGCTCACCATCCTTATAGTAGAACACTGAATGACACAGAAAATACTTAACATTCCTGAGGCCTAGAGATAGCTCGCTCAATATTAGTTATGTTAGCTAGCCAATCACTGTCTAAAAAGATTGCCCTGGCTGAATGTCACCCAATTCTGTAACTGTTAAACTGGAACTTCCTGGTCCTTCCTAAAACCCAATCAAAACCCTGCCATGCAGCTGCTCAGGGCTCTCCTCTCTAATCCACTGTGTTGGTGATGATGGAGAGACCCAGCTTAAACCCAAATAAAACTCTGCTCTTGCATATGAGGTCTGGCTCCTGGTGATCTTTGGTGACCCTAAGATCTGGCCATCACATTTGGGTTCTCATATTGATCCCCAAGTCTCCCAAGCAACCCAGGCACACGTTGCTGAGCACCAGCCAGTAAGTGAGCACTCTGTCCATGTCTGTCTGTGTCTTTCTCTGTTTTTTCTAGTTTCCTTTTTAGGGCCTTGGGGCAAAATGTGTAATCTGTGTGGTCAAAAAGGTGAGAGCTGATGTTTGGACAGCTGTGGACCAGAGTGGGCCTGGAAGACTTTTCAGACACCCCTCGAAAGGGCAAATCTGTAAAAGGAGTTGAACACTGAGATTTCTGTGATCTCTGAACCTCAGAGAGGATGAATGTGCCCCTATCTGTAAAAGGTGGTAGAGTGCCCAGTTTTCTGTGATCTCTGGATCTTTGAACAAGGACAATGCAGGTAACTCCTGCATCAGGGATTAACTAATATCTTTCATTTTTTTCCACTGCAGGAGTGGTGGAATCTGCTGTCTGGCTCTCTGTATTTTTCTGCTGCACAAGCAATGGGATCTAGCTTTTTCTGTCTTGTTTAACTGTTTTGACTCTCACTGCCAATTTTTTGTCTCTGGGACTGACTAAGGACATGGGACAGAATCATTCTATCCCTCTAGACTTGATTCTTTCCCATTTCAGGGAAGCTTGATCCATGCTCCACAGGCTCCAGTGAGAGTGGCAAGGAGGTGCCAAAGGATGGATACAGTATGTGGAGCCCCAGGCTTGGCACCTCTACCAATGTTCTCTGGTCTTTGGTCTGGCAGAGCTTAGCCACTACTCTGGCTTGGAACAGGTCTGGCAAAAGTTTGGATGCTACTCTGGACTCTGATCTGGGTTAGGGATTTGCTGCTGCTGTGGTCTCTGGTCTGGCAGAGTTTGGATGGTGTTTGGACTCTGGTCTGGTAGAGATCAACTGAGTTATTTTACTGCTTCATTCTCTGGTCTTTGGCTGAATGCAGGACACCATTCCAAACTCTGGTGTAGTTGGATGGATCCTGACACAGAGAAGGTCACCACTTATGGAACAGGATAGCAAGGGTAACAGAACAAGAAACAGGCCACTGTTTTGAGTTTTGGTATTTTCTTCTTCCATTTTCTTTTAGGTGGGAATTGTACCCAGTGCATTTTTTTCTTGTGTTGTTCTTAAAAGTTTATTTGTCCTTTGTTTGTTTGTGATGGTCTCAGTGGGCTGGTGACAAAACAGTTGTGATCCATTGCAACTTTGCATTGCCCCATACTGCCAGCACTACAAGCTGGGGCATAACAAACCTCTGGTCTCCTGTGGGATACATCACATTTCCACATGGTTGGCTGGGCAAAATCTCGGTTGGAGAGGGATCAGTATGCAGAAAATCCTGTTGGGCTGGACCTTGGTGAATTTGTTTGCTTAAATTCTCTGAGGAAAGTTGGTGACATGAGGATAGCTCTGGCTTGGAACAATGATCAGACAAATAATGCTTTTACCTAGATGCCTTGCTTATTTATAGTTATTACTATTAGTTATTACTTCAAGGAGGTGAAACCCCTGTGAGCCCATCCTGGCCTTATACTAAACAGACTTAAATTTCTGATCCAGTCAGCCTCCACACTCTTATCAACTGAGATATCACTCCCAGCCATAAAACAATGGTTCCCAAAAGAAATAACAAAGATTAAAGAGGAAGCCAGAGGGGCTGAAGAGATGGCTTAGTGATGAAAAATACTTTCTGTATTTTTCTGTATTTTCTGTGGGGCTGGAGGGATGGCTCATTCCTTAAGAGGACTGGCTGCTTTTTGTCATGAGTTCAATTCCCAACAACCACATGGTGGCTCACAACCATCTATAATGAAATCTGTTGCCCTCTTCTGGCATGCAGGTGTATATGAAAACACAACATTGTATACATAATAAATCCTAGAACAAAGCAAAACATTCTCTACTTTTTTTTTTCAGTGTTCATAGCATGTCCATGGTGGTTCACAATCTTCTGTAACTCCTGTTACAGAAAATTTGATGCCATATGGCCTCCTGGGATATAAGGCACATAGGTGTTACACTTATACACATACAAGCAAAATACTCTTATCACTCATCCACACAAAAGATAAAAATACCCCCCCCCCCAAAAAAAAAGAGGTCAGCAGGTGTGGTGGCACACACTGGATCTCAGTGAGGTCGAGTCCATCCTGCTCAACAGAGCTAGTCCAGTCCAGGCAAAGGAACACAGGGAAACCCTTTCTTGAAAAGCAAAACAAACATCAACAAAACAAAAACAAACAAAAAAAGATCATAAAGCAAGTGTGGCGACACATACCTGTAAATGGAGCATCAGGAAGGTCAGGAATGAAGGTCAACCTGGACTATAAGAAACTCTGTCTCAAAAACAAAACAGCAGCAGCAACAACAAAACAGCACAAGAATCTGAGTGTCTGGGATGCTTTGGGACATTCAAGTTTTTTATCTTAATTCTTGGCTCCATAGGAAGCTATTGAGGAGTGTAGTTGTTTGAATGAAAATGACCCCTACAGTGTCATATATTTGAAAATCTGGTCCCCAGTTGGTGGAACTGTTTTGGAAAAATTAGAAAGTGTGATCGTGTTGAAGAGGTATGTTCCTGTGGGTGGGCTTTGAGGTTTTAAAATTGCACACCATTCTCAGTTAGCTCTTTGCCTCATACTTGTAGATCAGGATGTAGGCTCTCAGCCACTGTTCTCTCTGGTGCTCTGCCTGCCATTCCTGTCTGCCACCATGGTCCCTTCCGTGATGGACATGGACTTACCCTCTGAAACTCTAGATACCCAACCAAATGTTTCTTTTGTAAGCAGCCTTGGTCATGATATCTTAGCACAGTGATAAAAAAGTAGCTAAGACAAGGGGTTTGAAAACAGGAGAGAAATGCTTTGAGGTTCACTTATCTCAAAGATCCTTTTGTCCTGTCAAATTAATAGTAAGATTTCAGAAATTTCAGGCCTCATAGTGACCAGACCCAGAAGGCAGAACCTACTCGGGTGGGGCAGGGGAGGGGCTTGTGCAAGGCTCAGCGGTTGTCAAGCATGACATAAGCGCCTTTGCTAGGCTACAGATGCTGAAGCGAAAAACGCTGAGCTCGTCCGGGCCAGGTGGGCAATGGCGCTGAGAGCAGCAATGGGAACTCGCTTCCCGGGCGCGGTGGCGGCGGTCATGGCTCAACTAGTGGACTACTTCATCCTGGTAGGCAGAGACAGGGAGAAGCCAGGTAAGGCTGTGGGGCGGGCGCCACCTGGGCTCTGCCTCCTCCCCAGGGCTCCGCCTCCACCCCGGGATCCGCCTCTGCCCACCCGGGTTCCGCCTCCCCCCTCACCCCGGCTCCGCATCCATCCCTGAGATTCAACCCCTGCCCCTGGACTCCTCCTCCTCCCCCGGGCTCTGCCTCGCCCCCGAGCTCCGCCTCTGCCCTGGGCTCCACCCCCGGCCCCGGGATCCTCCCTCCACCCCAGGGCTCTGTCCCCGCCCCTTCCCAGGCTCCGCCTCTGCCGCAGGCTCCGCCCCCAGGTTCAGCCTCCGCCTCCTCGGGCTCTGCCTCCTTCACCTCCAGGCTCTGCCTCTGCCCTACCAGGCTCCGCCTCCTTCCCTACCGGGCTCCGCCCTCGCCCCGGCTCCTCCCTACGCCCCAGGGCTCTGCCACTGCCCAGCTCCAGTTTCTGACTCTATCTCCCGGCCTCAGCCTCTGTCCCCACTAGGCTCCGCCTCTGCTTCCTCGGGCTCCACCTACCTCCTCCCCCGGGCTCTGCCTCCGCCCCTCGGGCTCCTCCCCTGTCCCCGCCCCAGGCTCCGCCTTCATCCCCGGGCTCCGCCTCTCTACGTCTCGGGCTATGTCTCCTGCTGCCCTCGTGCTCCGCCTCCTTTTCCTGGGCTCCCCCCTACCCCCGCCTGAGCCTCTGAGCTCTGCCTCAGCACCCAGCAGCCATCCATTGAGCTAGGTGGCGCTAGGCCTGGCATCGCGGCTGGGAGGCGGGAAGGAGAGAGTGTTGAGTCCCGAGGTGTAGGAGCGGCAGGTCCACGGGTATCAGCCATCCCGGTGCAGTCGAGCTTGGCTGGCTGTGGTCATGTGTGAGGGACCCGCAGGATGGGGGTCGCAGGGCGAGGCCGGGGCGGTACAACCGGGGGGCTGGCGGGGTGGGCGAGTCGGGAGAGCCTGCCAGCATTCAGACAAGAGCTTCTGTGCTGGCTGCTGGTACCCGAGACTGTGCCCTCTAGCCGCAGGTGTTGGGAGGGCGGGAGCACAGTGTGTGGAGTTCCGAGGGATACACTTGTGCCCTGCATCCTGAGGAAGAGTGATGCTGGGGCCAGTCCTCCAGGAATGGAGGGTAGAGTGGAGGAGCTTGGACATCCCATTCGAATGAATGCCGCAGAGATAGGAGCCCAAGTCAGAGACAGCCCCTGATTAAGTTGTTAGGGGACCCACTTGAGGACAAACAGCCCATCAATTTCATATGTGGAGGGATCCTAGGAATAGTCTAGGCATGTTCTTTTGTTGATGGTTCAGTCTCTATGAGGCCCCATGGTTCCAGGTGAGCTGGCTATGTAAGTCTTGTGGTGTACTACCCCCTCCCAGCTCCCTAAATCTTTCCTCTAACTCTTCCACAAGACTCTCCAAATTCTGCCTAATGTTTGTTTGGCTGTGGGTCTCTGCAACTGTTTCCATTATCTGTTGGATGAAGCCTCTCAGATTATAGATATGCTAGTGCCCTGTCTACAAGCATAGCAGAGTATTATTAATAGTGTCAGAAGTGGAGTCTTTTCTATGGGTTGGGTCTCAAGTTGTGTCAGTCATTGGTTGGCCATTTCCTCAATCTCTGTTCCATCTTTTATTCCTACATATCTTGTAGGTGACAAATTTGGGTCGAGGGATTTGTGAGTTGATTGGGGTCCCCCTCCCTCCTCTGGCTACTGGATCTGTCTACTTCAGTTTCAATATCCGTGCTGCTAGGAGTCTCAGCCAGGGTCAACCTCATATCTTCCCAGGCACCTCCAAAATTCCAGGTCTTCATCTTGTCTCAGAGATGCCTCAACACCAATTTCCCTTCTCTCTTAGCCCTCTTACACCCCATCTCCACTTTACCCACACATGATCCCCCCTCCTGTTCTTCTCTTCACCCCCCTCTCCCACCCACCTCCTCTCTCCCTCCACTTCCGATGACTGTCTCCTTCTTAGTGGGATTCAATAATCCTCTCTTCAACCATCCATGTTACTTAGTTTATTTAAGTTTGTGGGTTGTACCATGGTTATCCTGTACTATATGGCTAATCTCTCAGGTTGGTTATTTTTGTAGACTCTCTAGAAGCTCTCTATGTTCTCATGGATCAATGCATAAACTGGGACAAGGGTATCTCAAAAGTATAACACACTGTATCCTATCAGGTGGTACATATTTTCACTTTGATTACTTGTAATCAGTGTTTTCCAGGATTTTCTACTACACAGTTAATACCCTGCACCCCCATGAGTACCTTGACACTCTGTGTATTGGTCTTAATCAGAATGTTAATGCATTTGCCATACACTTACATCAAAATGGATTCATGATTAATGTGCCTTCTGTAGTAAACTGGACTGTTACTGTTTGTTTTAGTCTGCTGGGGCTAAGTGACAAATGATTTATAAACAAAGGCTTTACTTTTCACAGTCGTGAACTCTGGAAAGTCTAAAGTTAAATTATGAGGTCTAATTGGGGGCATGCTTGTCTACAGTCCTGTTCTCACTTCAACCTGTGTTCTAAAGGACTACATGATTTTATAGGATCTCTTCAATAAGGTTATGAAACTATTTATAAGGGCTTCACCTCCCAGACCTGAGTACCTCCCAAAGATCTCATACAGTTTGTTACTTTCGGTCTCAGGACTTCAACACAGGATTTTTTGGAGGACATAGATATGCAGATCATTTTGATGTTTAGATTGTTTTGTCATTTGACCAATGAGAGCTTATAAATCTGGCCTCTGTGTCTTTTTTTTTTTTCTATTTTTAATCTTAATTTTTTTAATTACACTTTATTCACTTTGAATCCTTCCATGCCCCCTTCCTCTTCCTCTCTCAATCCCATCCTCCTTCCCCCTTCTCCACACATGTGCCTCCCCAAATCCACTCATAGGGGAGGTCCTCCTCTCCCTCCCTATGATCATTGTTTATCAGGGCTCATCACAAATAGCTTCACTGTCTTCCTCTGTGGCCTGGTAATGTTGCTTCCCCCTCAGGGGTAGGTGATCAAAGAGCAGGCCAATCAGTTCATGTGAGAGACAGTCCCTATTCCCATTATAATGGAACCCACTTGGACACTGAACTGCCCTGGGCAACATCTGTGCACAGTTCTAGTTTATCTCCATCAGTGGTCCTTGGTTGGAGTATCAGTCTCAGAAAAGACCCCTGTGCCCAGATTTTTTTGGTTCTGTTGCTCTCCCTCTGGAGCACATGTCCTCTCCAGGTTTTATTATTTCCTACTTCTTTCATGAAGTTCTTTGCACTCTGCCCAAAATTTGGATACAAGTCTCAGCATCTTCTCTGATACTCTGCAGGGTAGAGCCTTTCAGTTTCCCTCTATGTCCTGTTCTCTCTTTTCTCCCTCTTCTGATGTCCATCCTCTTTGCCTTTCTGAATGAGGATTCAGCACCTTAGCTAGAGTTCTCCTCGTTCATAAATTTTTCGTCTAGATTTTAGTATGTTTATTCTATATTTTATGTCTAATATCGACTTATGAGTAGTATATACCCTGTGTGTCTTTCTGCCTTTGGGATTCCTCACTCAGGATGATCTTTTCCAGTTCCCACCATTTGCCTGCAATTTTCATGATTTCCTTATTTTTTATTGCTGAGTAATATTCCATTAAGTAGATGTACCACAATTTCTTTGCCCATTCCTCAGTTGAGGGGCATCTGGGTTGTTTCCAACTTCTGACTATTACAAATAAAGGTGCTACAAACACGTTTGAGCAAATGTCCTTCTTGTATACTTGAGCATCTTTTGGATATATGCTTAGGAGTGGTATAGCTGAATCTTGAGGAAGCACTATTCCTAATTGTCTGAGAAAGTGCCAAATTGATTTCCAATGTGATGTACAAGTTTACATTCCCACCAGGAGTGGAGCAGGGTTCCTCTTTCTCAACATCCTCTTCAGCATGTATTGTCACTTGAGCTTTAGATCTTAGCTCTTCTGATGGGTGTAAGGTGAAATCTCAGGGTTGTTTTCATTTGAATTTCCCTGATGACTAAGGGCATTGAGCATATAAGTGTTTCTCTGCCATTCCTCTACTGAGAATTCTGTTTAGCTCTGTACCCCATTTTTATAAAAATTGGATTACTTGATTTATTGCTGTTTAACTTCTTGAGTTCTCTATATATTCTGGATATTAGCCCTCTGTCAGATATAGGGTTAGTGAACATCCTTTCCCAATCTGTAGACAGTATCCTTTGCTTTACAGAAGCTTTTCAGTTTCATGAGGTCCCATTTATTGATTGGTGCTCTTAGAGCCTGTTGGTGTTGGTGCTGTTGGTGTTTTGTTACACCAGCCAAGACACCAAACCTGAGAAAGATATTTTCCTGGCACAGGCAAGAAGAGCGTAAGAGTCCTTTGCAAACCAATGGTTTTCTTCAACAAAGCAAGCACCGGGATTTAACTTAGGGCATATGGATATGTTCAAATGTGGGTTCCCTACTCAGAGTCATGCTAAACTAAGTCCTATTCTGAATGTGATCATAACGTAAAATCAGAGATAAAAAGGCACTCTTGGGTCAAAGTCATGTGGAAATATGTGTAAAATTTTTAAAATGGACAGAAATGCCACTGAGATGTTTAATTGTGATCACAAGTTCTTAACTGAAAATGAAGTAAATGAGGCCATGAAACTAGATTGCACAGGAGGCAATGCCACCTGGTAATCATGACATCTGATCTATTAGGGGGATGTTTCAATGCTACTTTTCTCACTTGCACAAAGGACAGAGAGCAAAAATTCAGAAAAGTTCTAGCATCCCTGTGTATACTATCCCTCAGGAAAAAATCTATAACTTTAAATATAGTTTTCATTTTGAAATCATTTTGATACATGATATTTCTACATAGCCATGGCTGTTTTAGAACTGTCCATGGAGCTGGGCATGGTGGCACACACCTGTAATCCCAGCACTCAAGGAAGAAGAGGCAGACAGATTTATGTGATTTTGAGGATGGCTGGGTCTACAAAGTGAGTTCAGAACACGCAAAGCTACACAACAAAATTGTGTCTCAAAAGCAAACATACAAAAAACAAACAGAGAACACACTCTGTGGAACAATCTGGCCTCAGTCTCAGAGAGATCAGCCTGCCACTGAATCCTAGGTTTAGGATGAGAGGGATGCACTTCTGAGCCAAGCTCTGATTTTTAAGTGGTCTATTTTTGAATAGATGAATTAAAGGATAAAATAAGATGTACGAAAGAACCATTTTCCTTTTAATGAACAGCAATAAGTCTTCAAATTCTACAAAAAAAAATTCTGTCATCTATAAGTGGCTGCATTGCTTTATTAATTTCAAAATTTATAACTGGATATTAGACATATAATATAGGATAATCATACTAAAATCTGTACAGCTAAAGAAGATAATTAAGAAGGCAGACCCTGGGTAAGATGCTCAATCTTCATTCAGAAAGGCAAACGGGATGGACATCAGAAAAGGGAGAAAACAGGAAACTGGACAGGAGCCTACTACAGAGGGCCTCTGAAAGACTGTCCAGCACGGTATTAAAACAGATGCTGAGACTCTTAACCAACCTTTGTGCAGAGTACAGGTAATCTTATCAAGGAAGGGAGTGATAGAAAGACCTGAGGGGACAGGAGCTCCAGGAGAGTAATAGAACCAAAAAATATGGGCACAGGGATTTTTGGAGACTCAATTTCCAAAGCAGGACCACGAATGGAGATAATGTAGTACCCCTGACAGATTTAGCCCATTGCAGCTCAGTGTCCAAGAGGGTACCCTAGTAATGGGAACAAGGACTATCTCTGACATGAACTCAGTGCCTGGCTCTTTGATCACCTCTGCCTGTGGGGGGAACCAGTCCACAGAGGAAGACAATGAAGACAGTCTGGATGAGACCTGATAGACTAGGTTCAGATGGAAGGAGAGAAGTACCTCCCCTATCAGTGGACTTGGGGAGGAGCATAGAAGAGGGAGAGGATAGGATCGGGAGGGGATGAGGAAGGGTCTATAGCAGGGATACAAGTGAATAAACTGTAATCAATAAAAATAAAAATAATTTTAAAATGCTGGAGTGTGTTTGTGTGTACATACATAAGTTATGGTGTATACGTGCTATTGAGAGTACAACTTATTGCTATTTATTATCTACATCCCATATATAAGTTCTTCACATGGATCACAAAGAGTCTTTTGGCCAGTGACTACACTGGCCCTTATTTAGCATGAAAATATATTTACATATCTGCTAGTGTGTGAATTTGCATACACAGTAGTTCAAATATAAAAACATTAGAAAAAATCTCTAACAGTGATATGGACTACTCAGGGATTGAGCACAAATCATCAAGCTTAGCAATAACTAAATTTACCCACTGAGACAATTCTCTGACATTCACTTGCAGTTTTGAGAAATTATTAAGAATAAGTCTTTACTCCTAAGAAAGAACTAACACATTCCAAAACAAGACAGGAATGTATAATTTTCATTTCAAATAGCATTTATTAATCAAATAATTTCATTTTCTTCCATCCTCAGATGACAATATATTCATGATCAGAATAGAAGACAATATTGTACTGATGTAATTTTTCAAGTAAGTTTTATGAGTCTCAATGAGCTTAGTGGGGAGGTTTCTGGTATGCAAGAGTCAACATAAACTTGAAGATCATATAACCATGACCAAAATAGATCCTATAGAGTATCACACACTCTTCATATAACTGTCATAGCATAAGAATGAATAGTCCATTACACACACAACATGCCTTTTTGAAATAAATCTTGTTGCTGTTACATTAACTATCACTTGTAGATAAATCTCTAAGAAGGAAATACTTCAAGATGATGTGTCATATAGTAAATATGGGAACATGTAGAAGCATGAAACTTCAAACAATATATACATACATACGTACACACATACTATTAAGCAATAATTATTGATATCCAAGCAAGACTTAAAAACAAACATCTTAAATGAATTTCTGAAAACATAAAAAAGTACAAGTTCTCATAGACCCTTCCTTGAAAACTATGATCTCACACTGTCTGATATAAATAAGCAATGGGCCACATAGAGGATGTGGATTCCATTCTATGCATTGCAGCAGAAAAATACCTATAACCAAATGGAAATGCATTAGAACATGAACAGCCACCACAGAAGGAATATCAGAACAACCTAATAAACTTCTGTGAATGGATTTGCTACACACAGCAAATTTAATACCTACTCCAATGTTTCAAAATTCAGACCACAACCACAATTGGTGATCTCCATTATAATGAAGTGAACATGGTAAATAATTACTTCCTCTGAGGCTCTGATAAAAACAGATTCAAAATAGTTTCTTTTCTTGGAAATGAATACATTTATTATGTCCAAAGTAAAAAACGCTTTCGCATAAATAAGATTGCTCTCTTCTACGAATGCTTTTCTACTTCCTGACATCAAGATGATATATTAATATTTAAGATATTTACAGTACTAGATACATGGTTTTGCAGTTAAGACAAGTTCATTCCCAGGACCTAGGTCAGGTTTTTGACAACTTTCTATAATTTTTGTTATGAGAAAATCAGTGGGTCTATTCTACATGGAAAGTAAAATGGACAGGCACCTGAACAGACAAAGACAAACTGTTATCACGAAAGAGAAATTAAAACAAATTCTTTTTTTTTTTTTTTTTTAGGTGGTTAGGTAGTGAGTTTTATTTTTTTTATTATTTTTTTTCAATGCAGTTTATTCAGGAACCTTGAACAATCATCGGACCCTGGGGAAAGCCAGCCCACTTTAAATAGCCTCTGGGTAGCCAACCTCAGCATGCCACCTGGGCAATGCAGATAGGTCCACATACATGGAAGAAAGCCAGATCCTCAGCCTTAGCCAAACGTGGAGTTGTTTATGACAGAGAGCACTCACCATCGGGAAGGTGGAAGGCAGAAACCAGCTCCATCTTTCAGGCGCGGCATTACGCAGCTCTCTACAGTTCCCGCTTTTTGTTTTAGACGCATCAGGCAAGAGTAGACGTCTAATCTCTGATATTAGAAATAAATTGGGACTTTGTACTGATGTTCATTTAGGTGTCATCCACCCAAAGAGCATCAGACCCATCCGATACATTTTTCTCAGAGGCGGGACCTGGGGCATCAACCCGCATGCAATCAGACATGCTCTTCTCTGAGTCCAAGGTGGCTGACCCTGAATGCAGTGCTTAGCCTCGCATCCTGAGCGCAACATTTTGGCTTTTTATGGTAGCCAACCATGCTTGGGGAGACTGTCCTGCTTCAATGGCTGTAAAGGCCTGAATGGTCATGACTGCATTGCACTGTTGTGAGATTCTAATCTTGCATATACACCACAGGCAAACCAAGGTGACCAACACCAGAAGGCCTGCTAATGCTCCCATGCCCGCCCATTCCTTCAGATGATTCATGGCTGCAGCAATCCATGATGATAATCCTGTGGCTAGTCCTGCGTCCACTCTGGTAGAATTTACTATGACAATGGCCACTCTCAGCTGGTCCATCGTAGTATCGAATTCTCCAGTCCAATTACCTAAAATATAGCTTGACAATTGTTTAGACAGATTTGCAGCACAGGGAAAATTCTCATGTATGCTAGTGACACAAGGTCCAGCATACTTTCATTGACAGCCAAGGTGAGCGATTTGCCATAGGGTATCAATTTGCTCCTGCACGAGGTCAAACCTCTGATTGAACACCATCAAACCTCCTTTTAGTTGAGCATTAATTCCTTTTTGTACATCTAAGGCATGAGATACATTGGCTAAAAGGTTATTCAGGGTCTGAGCAGTCTGCCCAGTATGACTCATGGCTAATGCCGTGGTGGTAGCTCCAACAGCCGCCAATGAGATGGCAGTAACAATGGCAGCTGTAATTCCAAGATCCCTTTTCTGTCTGAAGAGAGTCATAGCGTGAGGGCATCAACGGGCACAGGCACCCAACGGGGCATGTGAGTAACCAGCTAGTAAATTTACTAGCATTACAGCATTGGGCAAAAAAAGCAAGTATCATTACCACAATTACATTATGAAATTTGCAGGTAAATGGTGGGATCTGGAAAGGATCATCCTGAGTGAGTTGTCCCAGAAGCAAAAAGACACACATGGTATATACTCACTCATATAGACATACAACATAGGACAAACCCACTATAACCTGTGCATCTAAAGAAACTAAGCAAGAGAGAGGACCCTAACTAAAATGTCCAATCCCCATCCGGAAAGGCAAAGAGGATGGACATCAGAAGAAGAAGAAAACAGGAAACAACCTAGGAACCTACCACAGAGGGCCTCTGAAAGCTTCTGCCCTACAGACTATCAAAGCAGATACTGAGCCTGATGGAATTTTATGTAAGAACTGGGAAATAGTAAGAGCTGGAGAGGACAGGGTCTCCACAAGGAGAGCAACAGAACAAGAAAATTTGAACACAGGGAACTTCCCAGAGACTCATACTCCAACCAAGGACTATTCATAGAGATAACCCAGAACCCCTGCACAGATGTAGCCCAGGGCAGTTCAGAGTCCAATTGGGTTACATAGTGATGTGAAGAGGGGCTGCCTCTGACATGAACTGACTGGCCTGCTCTTTGGTCACCTCCTCCTGAGGGGGAGCAGCCTTACCAGGCCATAGTAGAGGACAATGCAGCCACTTTTGATGTGAACTGAAGGACTAGGATCGGAAAGGAGAGAACCTCCCCTATCAGTGGACTTGGGAAGTGGCATGCATGCAGGGGGAGGAGGGAGGGTGGGATTGGGAGGGGAGGAAGGAGCTTATGGGGGGATGCAGAATGAATAAAGGGTAATTGATGAAAAATTTAAAAAAAAGGGAAAAATAATTTAAGAACCCTAAATGACTTTCAAAAGTGGAGGAAAGCATGGAGTTAGTCTATTTACATGGAGCACATCTCGCCCCTGGGGGCAATGGTCTCCTGATCCTACTCAGACCTCAGACACCACCACTGCTAGTTTAGAACTGATGCAGGATGTTCCAACGAGGGGGTTAAGGCTTCTCATAATATTTCCTATAAGCCCACACCTGTTTGTTTACATCCCCCATTTTTATTCATTATTAGCCAGATAGAGCCAAGTAATTGTGGTAATGATACTTGCTTTTTTTGCCCAATGCTGTAATGCTAGTAAATTTACTAGCTGGTTACTCACATTCCTCACTGGGTGCCTGT
>JAEOAE010000611.1:0-24998 GCA_036365155.1 Meriones psammophilus
CCACATTCACCTTGATACCTAAACCTCACAAAAGCTAATTAATGGCAGATAATTTCAGACCATTCTCTCTTATGAATATTGAAACAAAAACACTCAATAAAATACTGGCAGAATGAAGCCAAGAAAACATCAAATATCTCATCTACCATGACAAAGTAGGCTTCAATCCTAAGC
Source organism: Meriones psammophilus (assembly GCA_036365155.1). NCBI lineage: Eukaryota > Metazoa > Chordata > Mammalia > Rodentia > Muridae > Meriones > Meriones psammophilus. The sequence continues at coordinate 175 of JAEOAE010000611.1, forward strand.
ATGCAGGGGAGGTACAATATACAGAAATCTATAAACAAACTGAAAAAGAAAAAAAAAACAAACAAACAAACACATGATCATCTCAATAGATGCTGAAACAATTTCATATATCCAAGCTCAGTTGGATTTATGACTTTATAACCATAACCAAGACTTGATGGTTAAAGTCTTGGAGATATCAGAGATAAAAGGCACATACCTAAACACAGTAAAGATAATATACAACAAGCCTATAGCAAACATCAAACTAAATGGAAAGCAATTTAAATCAGTCCCACTGAAATCAGAGACAAGTCAAGTTTGCTCACTCTCTCCATTCTCTTCAACATAGTACTGGAAGTTCTAGCTAGAGGAAATGAAGGGGATACAAAGCAGAAAGGAAGAAGTCAAAGTATCACTATTCACAGATGATATGATAAGTACACATGAGTGACCCTAAAATTCTACCAGATAATTACTACAGCTGATAAACAGTTCAGCAAAGTGACTGGATACATTTTAAAGTTACTAAAAAATATCTGAAACCCTCTTGTATATAAAAGACAAGAGGGCTGAGAAAGAAATTAGGAAAAAACAACAACAACAACCTTGCAATAGCCACAAATAACATAAAGTGCACTGGTGTGACTCTAACCAAGCAAGTGAGAAATCTGTATAAAAAAACTTCAAGTCTTTGAAGAAAGAAATTGAAGAAGATATCATAAAATGGAATGATCCCCATACTCATGGATCAGTAGGAATAACAGCAAAATGGCCATCCTATCAAAAGAAATGTAGAGATTCAATGCAATTCCCATCAAAATACCAACACAATTGTTTACAGACTTTGAAAGAACAATTGTCAACATCACATAAAACACAAAAAAGCCAGAATAGTTAAAAGAATCCAGTACAATAAAAAACTTCTGGAGGTATCTCCATCCTGGATCTCAAGCTGTGCTACAGAGAAACAGTAAAACGATGTGGTACTTTCATAGAAACATACTGGTGGATCAGTGGAATTGAATCAAACACCCAGAAATAAAACCCACATACCTACAACACCCGATTTTTTGACAAAGAAGCCAAAAACCATTCAATGGAAAAAGAACATCTTCAACCAATGGTGCTTGTCTAACTGGATGTCACATATAGAAAGATAGAAATAGATCCATACTCATCACCCTGCACAAAAGCAAAGTCTTTGTGGACCAAATAACTCTACATAAAACTAACACTCTTAATTTGTTATTTAAAAAATTGAGGAAGAGCCTTGAACACATTGGCACAGGAGACAACTTCCTGAACAGAACACCAGCAACACAGGCTCTAAGATCAACAATCAATAAATGGGACCTCATGAAACTGAAAATCTTCTCTAAACCAAAGGACATTGTCACCAGAACAAAATGATGCCTTACAGACTGTGAAAGGATCTTCACCAACTCTGCATCTGACAGAAGGCTAATATCCAGAATATATAAAGAACCGAACAAATCAAATAATCCAATTAAAAATTGCGTACAGAGATAAAGAGAAATTCTCAACAGAGGAATATTGAATGGTGTAGAAATACTTAAAAATGCTCAACATCTCTGATATTAGAAATAAATTGGGACTTTGTACTGATGTTCATTTAGGTGTCATCCACCCAAAGATCATCAGACCCGTCCGATACCTTTTTCTCAGAGGTGGGACCTGGGGCATCAACCCGCATGCAATCAGACATGCTCTTCTCTGGGTCCAAGGCGGCTGACCCTGAGTGCAGTGCTTCGTCTCTGATCCTGAGCGTAACATTTTGGCTTTTTATGGTAGCCAACCATGCTTGGGGAGACTGTCCTGCTTCAATGGCTGTAAAGGCCTGAATGGTCATGGCTGCATTACGCTGTTGTGAGACTCTAATCTTGCATATATACCACAGGCAAACCAAGGAGACCAAGACCTGAAGGCCTGCTAATGCTCCCATGCCCGCCCATTCCTTCAGATGATTCATGGCTGCAGCAATCCATGATGATACTCCTGTGGCTAGTCCTGCGTCCACTCTGGTAGAATTTACCATGACAATGGCCACTCTCAGCTGGTCCATCGTAGTATCGAATTCTCCAGTCCAATTACCTAAAATATAGCTTGACAATTGTTTAGACAGAATTGCAGCACAGGAAAATTCTCATATTGTATGCTAGTAACACAAAGTCCAGCATACTTTCATTGACAGCCAAGTTGAGCGATTTGCCATAGGGTATCAGTTTGCTCCTGCACGAGGTCAAACCTCTGATTGAACACCATCAAACCTCCTTTTAGTTGAGCATTAATTTCTTTTTGTACATCTAAGGCATGAGCTACATTGGCTAAAAGGTTATTCAGGGTCTGAGCAGTCTGCCCAGTATGACTCATGGCTAATGCCGTGGTGGTAGCTCCAACAGCCGCCAATGAGATGGCAGTAACAATGGCAGCTGTAATTCCAAATCCCTTTTCTGTCTGAAGAGAGTCATAGCATGAGGGCATCAACGGGCACAGGCACTCCAGCGAGGCATGCGAGTAACCAGCTAGTAAATTTACTAGCATTCCAGCATTGGGCAAAAAAGCAAGTATCATTACCACAATTACTTGGCTCTATCTGGCTAAAAATGAATAAAAATGGGGATATAAACAAACAGGAGTGGGCTTATAGGCAATATTATGAGAAGCCTTAACCCCTCGTTTGGAACATCCTGCATCAGTTCTAGAACTAGCAGTGGTGGTGTCGAGGTCTGAGTAGGTTCAGGGAGACCATTGCCCCCCAGGGGCAAGACGTGCTCCTGTAAATTGACTAACTCCATGTTTTCTCCACTTTTGAAAGTCATTTAAGGTTCTTAAATTATTATTTTTTCCCTTTTTTAAATTTTCATCAATTACACTTTATTCACTCTGCATCCCCCCATAAGCCCCTCCCTCCTCCCAATCCCACCCTCCCTCCTCCCTCTGCATGCATGCCACTCCCCAAGTCCACTGATAGGGAGGTTCTCCTCTCCTTTCTGATCTTAGTCCATCAGTTCACATCAAAAGTGGCTGCATTGTCCTCTACTATGGCCTGGTAAGGTTGCTCCTCCTTAGGAGGAGGTGACTAAAGAGCAGGCCAGTCAGTTCATGTCAGAGGCAGCCCTCTTCTCATTACTATGTAACCCAATTGGACTCTGAACTGCCCTGGGCTACATCTGTGCAGGAGTTCTGGGTTATCTCTATGAATAGTCCTTGGTTGGAGTATGAGTCTCTGGGGAGTTCCCTGTGTTCAAATTTTCTTGTTCTGTTGCTCTCCTTGTGGAGACCCTGTCCTCTCCAGCTCTTACTCTTTCCCAGTTCTTATATAAAATTCCATTCACTCTGCCCAATAGTTGCCCATCAGGCTTAGCTTCTGCTTTGATAGTCTGTAGGGCAGAGGCTTTCAGAGACCCTCTGTGGTAGGTTCCTAGGTTGTTTCCTGTTTTCTTCTTCTAATGTCCATCCTCTTTGACTTTCCGGATGGGGATTAGACATTTTACTTAGGGTCCTCTCTCTTGCTTAGTTTCTTTAGATGCACAGGTTTTAGTGGGTTTGTCCTATGTTGTATGTCTATATGAGTGAGTATATACCATGTGTGTCTTTTTGCTTCTGGGACAACTCACTCAGGATGATCCTTTCCACATCCCACCATTTACCTGCAAATTTCATGATTTCCTTATTTTTCATTGCTGAGTAATATTCCATTGTGTAGATGTACCACATTTTCTGCATCCATTCTTCGGATGAGGGGCATCTGGGTTGTTTCCAGCTTCTGGTTATTACAAATAAAGCTGCTACAAACATGTTTGAGCAAATTTCCTTTTTGTGTGCTTGAGCATCTTTTGGATATATGCCTAGGAGTGGTATGGCTGGATCTTGGGGAAGCGCTATTCCTAGTTGTCTGAGAAAGCTCCAGATTGATTTCCAGAGTGGTTGTACAAGTTGACATTTCCATCAGCAGTGGAGAAGGGTTCCTCTTTCTCCACAACCTCTCCAGCATGTGTTGTCACTTGAGTTCTTGATCTTGGCCATTTTGATGGGTGTAAGGTGAAATCTCAGGGTTGTTTTGATTTGCATTTCCCTAATGGCTAAAGAGGTTGAGCATTTCTTTAAGTGTTTCTCTGACATTTGATATTCCTCTACAGAGAATTCTCTGTTTAGCTCTGTTCCCCATTTTTTAAGTGGATTACTTGGTTTGTTGCTTTTCAGCTTCTTTAGTTCTTTATATATACTGGATATGAGTCCTCTGTCAGATAAAGGGTTGGTGAAGATTCTTTCCCAATCTGTAGGCAGTCGCTTTGTTTTGATGACAGTGTCCTTTGCTTTACAGAAGCAAATATTAGTTACAGTTTATTAACTTTGTATCCCAGCTGTAGCCTGCTCCCTCATTCCTTCCCAATCCCACCCTCCCTCCTTCGTCTTCTCCCTGCCCCTTTCCAAGTCCACTGATAGGGGAGGTCCTCCTCCCCTTCCATCTGACCCTAGCTGCAAAGTCATCCTCTGTGGCCTAGCAAGGTTGCTCCTCCATTGGAGGAGGGGAGGGGATGTCAAAGAGCCAGCCATTGAGATCATGTCAGAAATAGTCCCTGTTCCCCTTACTATGGTACCCACTTGGATACTGAGCTACCATGAGCTACATCTGAGCAAGTGTTTTAAGTTATAAAACACTTGGTTAGAGATACAGTCTCATAAAAGACCCCTGTGTCCAGATATATTTGGTCCTTGTGGAGCTCCTGTCCTCTCCAGATGCCTACATGTTTTAACATATAAACCTACTGTTACATTTTTGTTGCTTCCCAGTTTTCTCATATAAGAAATTCTACTACATTTTATTTTTCATATCTTTAAAAAAATTGAATTTTAGTCAGGCAAGGTGGTGCATGCCTTTAACCCCAGGACTCAGGGAGGCAGAGGCAGGCAGATATTTGTGAGTTTGAGGCCAGCCTGTTCTACAAAGTGACCCAAGATAGCCAAGGCTGCACAGAGAAACCTGTCTCAAAAATTTTTTATGAGAATTTTTTTATGGAGGTCCAGGGAAGTCCAACAATTCAGTTCAACTCACACAACAATTAGGGTAAGAACCATATTCTCTTGATTTATTCCCCTTGTATGTTTTTTGAAGAGATTATTTTTTACATTAATCACAGGTCATTCACTTTGTGTCCCAGCCGTAGCCCCCTCCATCTTTCCCTCCCAATTCTACCCTCCCTCCCTCATTTCCTCCCTGCCCCCTTCCAAGTCCACTGATAGGGAAGGTCCTCTTCCCCTTCAGTCTGATCCTAGCTTATCAGGTATCTTCAGGCCTGGCTTCATTATGCTCCTCTGTAGCCTAGAAATGCTGCTCCTCCCTCAGAGGGGGGAGGTAAAAAAGCTAGTCATTGAGTTCCTGTCAGAAATAATCCTTGTTCCCCTTATTAGGTACCCACTTTGATACGGAGCTATTATGGGCTACATCTGAGCAGGTGTTCTAGGTTATATCCATACACAGCCCTTGATTAGAGAAACAGTCTTATAGAAGATCCCTGTGCCCAGACATATTTGGTCCTTCTGGAGCTCCTGTCCTCTCAGGTCATACTAACTCCTCCTTTCATATGATTCCTTGCACTCTGCCAAAGGTTTGGTTATGAGTCTTAGTATCTGCTTTGATACACTGCTAGGTAGAGTCTTTCAGAGGTTCTCTGCAGTAGCCTCCTGTCCTACAAATATATATATATATATATATATATATATATATATATATATATATATATATATATACATACATATATATATATATATATATATATATATATATATATATGCATATATATGAGTATATATGCATCTATCGTGTGTGTCTTTCTGTCTTTCTGCTCCTGGGATACCTCACTCAGGATGATCTTTTCTAGATTCCACCATTTGCCTACAAATTTCATGATTTCCTTGTTTTTAATTGCTGAGTACTATTCCATTGTGTAAAAGTACCACACTTTCTGTATCCATTCCTCCATTGAGGGACATCTGGGTTTTTATCCAGGTTCTGGCTATTACAAATAAAGTTACTACAAGCATGGTTGAGCAAATGTCCTTGCTGTGTACTTGAAAATCTTTTGGATATATGCCTAGGAGTGGTATAGCTGAATCTTGAGGAAGCAGTATTCCTAATTGTCTAAGAAAATGCCAGATTGATTTCCAAAGTGGTTGTACAAGTTTACATTCCCACCAGCAATGGAGGAGTGTTCCCCTTTCTCTACAACCTCTCCAGTGTGTGTTGTCACTTTAGTTTTTGATCTTAGCCATTCTGATGCTTGTAAGGTGAAACCTCAGGGTCATTTTGATTTGCATCTCTCTGATAGCTAATGATATTGAGCATCTCTTTAAGTGTTTCTCTGCCATTCTGTTTTCCTCTACAGAGAATTCTCTGGTTAGCTTCGTACCCCATCTTTTAATCGGATTGCTTGATTTATTACATTTTAAATTATTTAGTTCTTTATATATTCTGGACATAAACCTTCTGTCAGATATAGGGTTAGTGAAGATCATTTCCCAGTCTGTAGGCAGTCATTTTTTTCCTTTTGACAGCAGTGTCCTTTGCTTTACAGAAGCTTTACAGTTTCATTAGATCCCATTTATTGATTGCTCCTCTTAGAACCTGTGCTGTTGGTGTTCTGTTCAGGAAGTTGTTTCCTGTGCCAATGAATTCTAGGGTCTTCCCCACTTTTTCCTTTAACAGGTTTAGTGTATCTGGTTTTATGTTGAGGTCTTTGATCCACTTGGACTTTAGTTTTGTGCAAGGTGATAAATATGGATCTATTTTCATTTTTCTGCATGTATACATCCAGTTGGACTAGTACCATTTGTTGAAGATACTGTTTTTTTTTTTTTTTTTTTTTCCATTGAATGGTTTTGGCTTCTTTGTCAAAAATCAAGTATAGATAGTTGTGTTGGTTTATTTCTAGGTCTTCTATTTGGTTCCATTGACCCACCTTTCTGCTTCTATGCCAATACCATGCAGTTTTTACTATTATTGCTCTGTAATACAGCTTGGGATCAGGGATGGAGATACCTCCAGATGATCTGTTGTTGTACAGGATCATTTTGGAAATTCTGGGTTTTTTGTTTCTCCATATGAAGTTGATAATTTTTCTTTCACAATAGCCACTAATAACATAAAGTACTTTGGGGTGACTCTAACCAAGCAGGTGAAAGACCTGTTTGAAAAAAAACAAACAAAAAAAAAGAAAAAAAAAAAAAACACTTCAAGTCTCTGAAGAAAGAAATTGAAAAAGACATCAGAAGATAGAATGATCTCCTGTGCTCATGGATGAGCAGGATTAACATAGTGAAAATGGCCATTCTGCCAAAAGCAATCTACAGATTCAATGCAATTCCTATCAAAATACCACCACAACTATTTACAGACCTTTCCTTGTATTTTTATCACAAGCTAGTCTAAGAAATAAGCACCAAAGTGCAAAAGTGGCTTTTTTTTGTAATTTAGTATTTTATTTTATTTTTTAATTATCATTTTTTATTAATTACAGTTTATTCACTTTGTAGCTCCCTGTACTTTCCTCTCTCCTCCCCTCCCAATCCTGCCCTCATTTACCCTTCTCCACCCATGTCCCTCACCAAGTCCACTGATGAGGGAGGTCCTCCTCCCCTTCCTTCTGATCCTAGTCTACCAGGTCTCATCATGAGTGGCTGCATTGTCTTCCTCTGTGACCCAGTAAGGCTGTCTAACAATTTCTTAACATAGAGTCAACCCCCTTCCCTTTTGTTTTTTTGACATTAGACTTCTTGAAGAAAATAATATACTCATTTGTATGAGTCAGAACTTTTAATACACAGACAGATTTGAAGTCTCTTCTTCAACACTGTGAGGCCTGAGCAGAGACAGCCTGGCCTTCAGGGTGTGGGTGTGGCAGGTGACACATCAGAGCAGTGTTTCAGTATATCTGACATAGAAAGAATCTTGTAATTTCGTTCCTCCTGCTTTTTCATGCTACACTTTTTCCGCTTGACCTTTCCACTAGTAAGCCAGCAGCATTGCCTTGAGGAGAATTAAGATATGTGCAACCAGAATGCAAGCAGAAAGAATCAGTCTGAATGAAACCACTAAATGTTCAGTTTTCTGGCTTTTTAAACAGCCTCTTGAAGCTCACATCAAAAGCAATAGTTTGAAAGTCAAAGCTTTTTACTCGCAGAGAGCTAGCTTTTGTTGAGAGGAAAAGGGGCTCTTAAGAATCAAAAGGGGAAGCCAGAAACTCCAGGGCTCCAGCTTCACCCACATGGGAAAGTGAACTGAGCCCCTCACCCAGTCCTCTGCATCCCTAGGAGGTGGTGGTGGGTAGAGGGGTGGGAGAAGGGATAGTGGGTAGAGAGGGGCATCCAGCTTAGATGTGATAAGTCAGTCTTAGATTCCTACATGGGGTGAGGAGGTGGAGGAGAATCACATGTTCATAATCACTACTGCCATATAAATGGGCCTAAGTTTTCTTAGCCAGCATCCTGTCACCTGTATTCCTTTGACTGCAGGGAACTGACTGTCATCCACAGCATCCTGCAGGTCCTGCTTAGCATAGATGATCCCAGAGTTACTGCTGAGTGCCATCCTTCACCTCCCATCCAGATTACTCCACTTCACCAAAGACACTCACCAGCTACCCCTGTTATTATCAGTTCCTGAGACCCCCCAAAGACCACCAGGAATCAACTTGACTGCAAATACATGAGGATCTTTTATTCAAGCTCGAGCCCAGGAGGCAACAACCTACCTGGCTGAAGAGGAGGATTTTGGCCTTGTGGTATTGTAATGCCTGGATCATGGGACAATCAGAGACCACCAGGATATGACTTGATGCAATAGCAAGAAAGCTTTTTTATGAGAGCATTGAACTCGGGACCCAAGTCTCACTGAAGCAGAAGTAGAGAAGTGGGACCTAGAGGTCTGAGTCAGCAGGTTTTTTTTTTTTTTTTTTTTTTTTTTTTTTTGTTCTTCTCAATGCAGTTTATTCAGGAACCTTGAACAATCATCTGACCCTGGGGAAAGCCAGCCCACAGCTTAAATAGCCTCTGGGTAGCCAGCCCCAGCGTGCCACGTGGGCAATGCAGATAGGTCCACATACATGGAAGCAAGCCAGATCCTCGGCCTTAGCCAAATGTGGAGTAGTTCGTGACAGAGAGCACTCACCATCGGGAAGGTGGAAGGCAGAAACCAGCTCCATCTTTAGGGCGCAGCATTACGCAGCTCTCTACAGTTTCCCCTTTTTATTTTAGACACATCAGGCAAGAGTAGAGGTCTGATCTCTGATATTAGAAATAAATTGGGACTTTGTACCGATGTTCATTTAGGTGTCATCCACCCAAAGAGCATCAGACCAGTCCGATACCATTTTCTCAGAGGCGGGACCTGGGGCATCAACCCGCATGCAATCAGACATGCTCTTCTCTGGGTCCAAAGCGGCTGACCCTGAGTGCAGTGCTTCGCCTCGCATCCTGAGTGTAACATTTTAGCTTTTTATGGTATCCAACCATGCTTGGGGAGAATGTCCTGCTTCAATGGCTGTAAAGGCCTGAATGGTCATGGCTGCATTACGCTGTTGTGAGACTCTAATCTTGCATATATACCACTGGCAAACCAAGGAGACCAACCCCAGAAGGCCTGCTAACACTCCCATGCCCGCCCATTCCTTCAGATGATTCATGGCTGCAGCAATCCATGATGATAATCCTGTGGCTAGACCTGCGTCCACTCTGGTAGAATTTACCTTGACAATGGCCACTCTCAGCTGCTCCATCATAGTATCGAATTCTCCAGTCCAATTACCTAAAATATAGCTAGACAATTGTTTAGACAGATTTACATCACAGGAAAAATTCTCATGTTGTATGCTAGTGACACAAAGTCCAGCATACTTTCATTGACAGCCAAGTTGAGCGATTTGCCATAGGGTATCAATTTGCTCCTACACAAGGTCAATCCTCTTAATGAACACCATCAAGCCTCCTTTTAGTTGAGCATTAATTCCTTTTTGTACATCTAAGGCATGAGCTACATTGGCTAAAAGATTACTCATGGCTAATGCCGTGGTGGTAGCTCCAACAGCCGCCAATGAAGCTTATTCTTTAGTCTCATCTAGATCTGTGAAATCAGAAGCTTTGCTCTTACCAATGTGAAATATATATCATGCAGGTGAAAAAAATGGTAATTTTCTGATGTTATGTGGAATTACAGGGGTACCTTCTCACTTAATTTCAAAAGAGTACTCTTTCTTCTCTATAATGAAAACTAAAGTTTGGAGCTGGAGAGGTGGCTCAGCAGATAAGAATACTCTCTGTTCCTTCAGAGGTCCTGAGTTCAATTCCCAGAAACCACATGGTGGCTCACAATCATCTATACTGAGATATGTTGCCCTCTTCTGGCATGCAGGTACAAATGCTGATAGAACATTAATCAAATACATAGTCTTTAAAAAAAACAAAAAGTCTTTTAAAAAATAATATTCACAATAATAGAAATAAGTATGTAATGTTATATACTATTTATGCATTAACTATATAATACATTAAGTATATACAAACTGATATTTTAAAATGCTAAGTGTTTAAACATGTTTTCCCAATAAAAATAAAAGTGTCAACATCTAAGGTGGGTTAGCTGATCAAAACAAAACTAAGAAAAGTGTTACTTGTCTAAGACTATTACATTTTTATTCAACTGTAATTTGCCATTATTTCAATTCAAATAAAACAAGTCAGTCTGTTTCTTAACTCATTTTCACTTCATGAAGCATGACTCATTGGCAGAAAACTCTTATGCCATCAAAATAAACCAACTTTCTGAATTTTTATATTATATTGTAAAAGTACATTTGATTTTTATTTCTGTAACAACTTTTGCTCTAAAAAGCCTGATATTTGATTTTCCTTCTCCACATACCAACTAAAAATATGTTACAAAAATTCTTTGAAAGTGATTGCTTCAGCTAGGTTGTGTTGTTTCTGCCCTTCATTTTCTATTGTGAACTATAAGGTAGACAAGATGACTGAAGCTCTCCTACCCAATGGACAAATGGGAATGTAGCAAGATTGAAATCAGAGAGAGAGAGAGAAGTTTGTTGATTTGACACTGCTTATGCTGTAATTATACACTGTTTCATGACCAATAAAGCAATGACTGTGAAAGTCTTTTATAAGTGTGTAATCCCTTTACCATTGCTATTGTCGTCATTCATTTATCATACTGTCCTTCTGAGTCACAAACCATGACCTCAACAAATAAGGAATTAGGTTACTTTAAAAGTTATCCACCACAAACATAAACACAATAAACATGAGAATTCAGATACATTTTATAACTAATCAAAAGTACATGAAACTTTACTGAGAAGACTGCTGGGATCAATAGCCATTTTGTCATTTTATGAGAGCTACGTGCAATGTAGGCACACATAAACATGGATACAATGAGAATGTGTGAAGAACATGGTTTATTGTAGGTTTTTTTGTTTGTTTGTTTTGGTAATGAGGAGGTGTGGGTGTAGGTAACACCAACAAATGCATCAGATTACAAATAATAAATCCTTGCAGTTTTACATGAACTATAAGAACACAACCTGATGTTCCTTAATTTTAGTTCGAATCTGTGGGAATTCCTAAATTCTGCTATCAAGAGATTATTTTGTATGCTAATACATGATCCCATACCACATTCAAATTTATTGTTCAATTGAGAACCATCTTTTATTTTCACTTTTTTTCTTCTCAAATTATACATGGGGGGATAGCTTTTCTGACCATACAATGTATTTTGTGTCAGTAAACTCTAAACTGAAGTCTTCTTTCTATGGCTGTGTAAATTATTTCATCACTTTCAATTTTATATACTAACTGTAGTTTGCTAAACAAATGATTATGTAGGATATAATTTACCCTTTTATACTAAAGTAAACAACACCAATGGGATGATGTATTTTTAAAAAAGGATGTTGGCTATTTTCTATTTCAATATGAACTCACCAGAATCCAAAGAAAATTTCTATGAATTTTTAAGAGGAAAGCTGATTCCAAAGCTATGTCCCATGAAAAATGACTCAGAATTCCAAATAGGATAATGAAGTAAGAGTACACACATATGCAGCTGTGACCTCAGAACGTATCTCAGAGCTACAACTATCAAGAATGTTTACAACAGCTGTGACCAAATTAGGAGACAAAGGGAAAAAGCCAAAGTCATAAGCCTAAAAATATATTCAAGTTTTCCTCAAATGAACCAAGGAAACTCTGCCAGGAAAAATGTGACTTGACCAAGGTTACTTATGGTTATATGTGTATAGAAATTAAATAAGCACAGACTGCAAAACTCTTACAAAAGAAATTCAAACTGACCCCTAAAGTATATTTCTTACAAACCAGCTACTGCAGATCACTCTTCCAAAAGGAGAGACCACATGCTCAATGGTCTGGAGCTCACTGTGGAAAAAATGTGATCAAAAAAGAGGGCTATGATTCTAAAGCCCCTCATGCCTTCTTGTGGTTTCAGGTAAATCCAGTCCCACTGAAAGCAATACACAAACCAATGTGGTGAGTGTTTTCATATTTGCTTACTCCCACATGGATTGTGTCATAAGATATGGAATCTACCTTATCCACCTCCACAACACTAGCACACTTTAAAAACCTCTGCATCTCAGAAATTCCTTTTGTGTCCTTAAATTAAATTTTCCTGAATCACGCCACTATGGCTGAAAGTAACAAAAAGATAAAAAGATTCCAAACAAAAATTGATAGAGGATTCACATCACCCACTTTTTCCAGCTTCAAAACTATTTATAAAATTTGCCACACAAACCTGAATGTGGAATGCAAGGTTCAGAACTTCTAGAGAGCAGACCATCAGTTTTCCAATTTCTCTTCCTACCACACACCAAAAGCAATGTGTGTGTGCACACTCGACAGTTGTATTTTAAGTATCACAGCTTTAAGCTGCCGGAGATGCAGAGGAATTGTCCCAGCCCCCACCCACTGCCCCCAAGGAATCCACACTCAAGGAAGAGTCAGAGACCAAGGACCAATCCCCAAGTCAAAACGTAGATCAAAAGAATGACAGTTGACCCACAGTCTCAGCATCACAATATCAGACTCTGAGGGCTTAGCAGATCTGTTCCTCCTGGTTTTGGTACAGTGGCCCACACACTCTATAGCCATGTTCTAATTTAAAATGTATTTTTATACATCTTAATTAAAATATATTACATTGCTTTACCCATTTCTTGTCCTCTTTCTATCCCTTCTTATTCTTCCCAGGCGATTTCTTCCATGCTAAGTATGGGTGAATAAGTATGCTCAAATATTTGAATAAAACTTGCTGAGTCCCTTTCTGTTGATTGTGTATATATGGTTTCAGGACTCACCCTATTGTATTGGAAAAACAATTAGGGAGCTCATCCTTGTTTGATGCTAATTATCCTACTTTCAGGAAAATTCCACTCTTCAATGAACAACAGGATGTACAACCACAAAGGTCCTTGTACCCACAGATCACTAGGGAAACCAGGAATGTTAAACATGCAAAGGCCTCTTCTCAGTGCATTAGATAAAATACCTGCATTCAATCCAAAAGGCTGGGAGTGGAATTTGTTAATGACCTCTTTGCTAGCTGTGGGGGCAGACCTCACCTACCTCTTGCTACAGAGGCAGACTTTACCAAAATTTTCCAGAATGATTATCTCAGACTATTTCTTTCCTAGACAGTTACCCATCTGAGTGACCAAAGATTTTCCCCTATATGAAAAGGGTGACAGAATACCCAGTTTTCTGTGATCTTTGGATCTTGGAGGGAATAGATGCACCCCTATCTGTAAAAGGTGGGAGAGCACCCAGTTTTCTATGAGGACAAGGTAGGTATGTTGTGCCCGATTCGAGAGATACCAAAAGACCACTAGGAGTCCAGTCCATTGAAAATCACACGAGGATCTTTATTCAAGCTAAATCTCAGGTCGCCAATCTTCCCCAACATATCAGGTTAGAGAGTGAGGCCCTGAATCTCAGGGAGGCAGACTTTTTAAAAGGAAAAATGGCAAGCGGGGGATTCCAAGCCTTATAGTTACAGAGAAGGGTAAGTTTTGGGTAGGGGGTTCAGCAATCTAACTGACCTTTTGGTTAATTGTTCCAAGCCACCTGGCCAAACCTACAGATAGCAATCTGCATGATAGCCAGCTGGGTGGACTGGAGGATCCACTAACACATTCTGTGGCATTTATGATAACATGTGGGGTGGAGGCCTGGTTATAATTATCTATTTACACATTTTGTGGTATCCACAAAACCTGCAGGGTGGAGGGCCATGTGGCCCTTTTCGGAACCCAAAGGTGGTGACCAAATCATTCCAAGGTCAGTCAACTTAAGATAGAGTCTGAGAAACAAAATGGAGCCACCCCTGCCATCCTCAGTTCCTTCAATACAAACAAACTACATCTGAAAAGGCCAGAATGAACCTGAGTTCTGTGTTATTTGTATACCACTAGCTTAAGACAGTCACACTGTGATTCCCAAATCTGTCTATAGATTAAGAAATTCTGTTGCCCTGAAACTCAGTGGTGAAATTGATTTTATCCTGACTCACAGGGACCCATAGCCTTTGCTAATCCATTCTCTAGTCCATGTCTCCGAAAATACCTGACACAAGTGTCAGTGGATGTTCCCCTGAACTGTAAATGGCAAGACTGAAGAGCTGGGAGCAAAGAGGGAAGCTCAGGCAGCAGGTCTCTAATGAGTTTGAGGCCAGAAGGGTCTATGCAATGAGTGCAGGTGTCCTCAGACTCCCAAAGAAGGCCTTTTGCTGAACTGAAAAACAAGAGCACTGCAGACACAATGGATTGTCAGGCCAGAAGTGCAGGTGTCCTCAAGCAAAGATACATAGCACTGCAGACATAAATGCGAATTTTTAAATGCTCATGGTGTGTACTGTTTGGTTTTAAACTGAATGAGTGCAGATGAGAAATTGGGTAGGTGATGCATTTTCCATTGTCAATGGTTTTTAAACTATGAGAATATTCACTCAGCAGCATTCCTGAGACATAAACAAAAAGCTGGGAAGATAACTCAGCCGTTAGGACATTGGCTCAGCGGCCTCCCCACTATCTCCTGGGCCCAACCGCGGATACGCACCAAGTTTCTGAACTGTAAACACAAACCTGCAAAGCACAGGAGCCATTTATCCCTTTCATTGATCAATACAGAGCTCACCAAAGTCAGGGAACTACAAACAATCCCAGAGTGCATTGTGGCCACAGCAAGCTTCTGTGAGAACTACAAGCATGGCTCCTCAATGAGAACTACAAACATGGCGGGCTGCAGAGCAAAGACTTCTGGGATTATTTGCAGTCATCTCAGCTTATGGCCAAGCTGTAACCTGGTGCAGGCGCAGAAATACAATTCCCAGAATGCTACGGGCACTGTTTATGCCTTCACAATCCTGCCTGGGTCGTTTTCCCTCAGTGGTAGGGTAGCCTGGACCAGAAGTCGCCCTGAAGCTCTTTTCCACCGTTGCAGAGGCCCTGGTCTGGGAAATCACCAACCGACCAGGGAACACAGCGTTTCCCTGGGTCCCAAGGTTCTGGAACTGTCCCCTCGCTTTGCCCCTCGCCTTCTTAGGAATCAAGACCTTTTTAGGAGCATCTCCGTGATGTCATCGCCCCGCCCACTGGAAGTCACTTGTGTAGAGGCAGAAAGTGCAGTTTGCATTCTCCTGCTCAGAGGCCGCCCAGCTCTTCTATGGGAAAGGAATCCTGGGGTCTCGCCCCCCCCCCTTTTTTTGTAATTGCGGCCCTCCCAGTCAAAGCAACGCTGCTCTCTTGGGAAGGCAGAAATGCGCTCACCCTGATACATATTTTTAAAGATTAAAAACAACATCAACAACAAAAGGCAGCGCAGTGTCATACACCTGGGATCCCAGCACTGGGGAGGCAGGGGCAGGCGGGTCTCAGTGTGTTCCAGACCAGCGTGCTCCAGAAAGCGAGTCCAGGACTGGGACACAGAATCCTTATTTCTTTCCCAGGTGCCAGGTTGGATCCCCAGGGACAACAGGGTGGTGCACGAACATCTGGTTCCCTCTGGTGATGCACACGTGTCCATGAAGACAGAGCGCTCCTGCACCTAATAGCTAGATTTATATATGTGATAATTTTAATACTATATATTTTAATTTAGTAAAGACAGAACTGTCTCGAGAGCCCACATCCTCTAGTCCTGTGGCATCTCTGGATGAACCACTGAAAGCTAATGGCCTTATTCCGCCCTAAGCATGGAGGGACCCTGTGCCAGAATTAAGCTCAGTGGAGTGGAGGGGAGGGGGATGTATCCAACCTCTAAAAGTTGTTGCTTCAGGCTATGGAGGACACAGGTTTTCCCTTAATTTAGCAAAAAAAAAAAAAAAAAAGCCTGAGAGAATTTGTTCCAAATATTAATACAAACAAGTAAATGACCTGTATTATACATGCACAACAATTTCAGTTCCTGTCCTCTGCTCACACACACAAAAAGCATATACTGTACATGATGCTACTTCACTCTTGGAGGAAAACATGGCTGTGCTTTGGGCTGGTTTTGTGTTTTTCAGTTTTCTACAGAGCTGTGGCAATTATGATCCCACTGGTGATGACACAGGGTGATCAGGTGTAGCCACCCAGGTACATAAAGGGGCAAGGTGCAGCAACTTTGATACAAAGGATAAAGACCAAACAAGCCATTCCCGGATGTGTAAATGGACAAACACACACACACACACACACACACACACACACACACACACACACATTTGAGGACCCCTTCATTCCTTCTCAAATAATAAGGGTTCCAGATCCAGATGTAGTTTTGAACAAGTTTTGTTTCATTTTCATTTTAATGGCCCACATACACATAAAAATTTGGCCAGGGATTTGGTTCTGGCTCCTGATTGGTATCAAATGAGACCAAATTCCCACTGATCTCCATTTCTTGAGGAATACCTGAGGATGCATATGCTTTCAGTCATGGCCTCTTAAAAGACTATCATGTTATTTAGTGTAGTTTATATAACAAATGATGATGTTATTCCTATTACTCAATTTCATCTCTGGTGAAAATTCATATTCTGAGGAACATGTGGAAGGTTTTCTAAAACAACTCTTCCTCCCCTACATGCACCACTTTCACACACTCAAAAAAAAAAATACAGCATTATTCTTTTCCCATGTCTGACAAAATCATAATTTCTGAAGAGCCTACACTGCCAAAAACTCACTAGCTAGTACCCAGAACACATGCATCTATCATGAAGTATAAGAACCTTTGATACAATGACCATCATCATCTACCAAGATGACCAGTATGAACCAGACCATCACAGTGAGGCTGCCCACTGACCAGTGTTATAGTGGAATTCAAATAAAAGCATAGTCTTTAACCCAATAATCACTCTGCATGGTAGACTGTCCAGGGGAGTCAGTGAGGGTGACTTGTGCTTGTGAGGGTAGCATCACTCCCAGCAGCCACAGAAGTAGACATGCATCTCAGCTCTTCCTGCCAATCTTCACATTCTCCCAAACTGTGCTCAGCCTAAATCCAGAATACCATCAGTACCCCTACCTTCTAGCTAGCTCCAAATGATAGTGAAGCATCTCCAACAGTTCCAAGAACATGAACACTTCCTGATGTGTGCTTGACATCACTGAACCAGCCAGGAAAATGTCTGTTATTACCCTGGAAGTAGTAACTGCATGGCTTTCACCACGATCATACAAAATGTTTAAATAATGTGACATCTTCCAAAACACACAACAGGAAGCATCAATATAACTTGGTATTGTTGCTTTTTTTCCTCACTCATTCATCACAGCAAATTCTCAGTGTAGCTATGATTTTCTAGGTCCCAAAGTTCCTTTCTTACAATCCTAGTATCTTCTCAAACAAAAATGAATGTTATAACCCAGCAGCTATTTGTTTCCTCCTGAGCAAACGTAGTTATCAAAATGGAATTGGTGAATTCCTTTTTGGTGGGGTCACCCAAGCTGGTGCACCTCTCCAGAGAAGATGGAAAAGAGTAAATTCCCTAGGATGGTGTCCTAAAGTGAATCAAGTATGGCAAAGCATGATAACAGGAGCCATGCTGGCCCTGCCTTGATTTCCAGAGTCTTCAATATTTCACAAGGACAAACAGTGAGGTCAACCAAATCTCAGCATATGGTTCCTATATTATCATTTAAGATATACTCAGGAAAAACAATAGGTTTTTTCCTTAGGATTTCCCCCAAATACCTTCACATTGGCTGTTTGTGCACTAGGTGCACACAAATATACAAAGTCTCATGGGTCTGAAAAAGGTAAGAAATAATGGTCAGAGAACCAGAAAACACCCTTGAGAGGAGACAAATCCAGTACAATTGGAATAAGGACACAGAAATAAACCCATACTCCTACTAAAACTTTACTTTCAACAAAGACAAAACCATACAATTAAAAAAAAATGACAGCATCTTCAATAAATAGTGGTGGTCTAACTAGATGTCCGCCTGTAGAAAAATGCAAATAGACCCCTTGTGTCACCATGCAGAAACTCAAGTCCAAGGGGATCAAAGACCTTGGCATAAAACCAGAGACTCTAAATCATTTAGAAGACAAGTCATTTAGAAAAAAGTCTGGAATTCATTAACATGGGAGATAATAGAACAAATCAGGACAGGCTCTGAGATCAACGATTAATAAATAGGATCTCAAGAAACTGAAAAGCTTCTGAAAGTCAAAGGACATTATCAAAAGAACAAAACAGTAGCCAACAGATTGGGAAATAGCAACACCAACCCTACATCAGAGCATTAAAAATCCAAAATACACAAAGAACTTAAGAAATTAAACACCAAGAAATTAATTAATCCAATTTAAAAATGGGGTTCAGAGCTAAACTGAGAATTCAACACAGAGGAATCTTGAATGGTTGAAAAGCACTAAAGGAAATCATCAAAGTCCTTAGTCATCAGACAAATAGAAATCAAAATGACTCCAGGATTCCATCTTACACCACTCAAATGGTGAAGATAGAAAACTCAAGTGACAACATATGCTGGTGAGGATGTGGTAAAAAGGGAACATTCCTCCACTGCCGATGGGAGTGCAAACTTGTACAACTTCTCTGGAAATTAATCTGGTGCATTTGCAGAAAATTGGGAATAGTTCTACTTCCAGACCCAGCTATACCACTCCAGGGAATATATCTAAAAGATGTTCCATTATAGAACAAGAACATTTGTTCTACTATGTTCATAGCTTTTTATTCATAACAGCTAGAAACTGGAAACAACCTAGGTGTCTCTCAAATCTAGAAGAATGGATAAAGTACTTCTGGTACATTTACACAAGGGAATACTAATCAGTTATTAAAAATAAGAAATCATGAAAACTGCAGGCAAATGGATTGAACTAGAAAAAAATCATCCTGAGTGAGGTAGCACAGACACAGATAGAAACACATAGTATATACTCACTTATGAGTGGATATTAGACCTATAATACAAGATAACCATACTATTATCCACAGACCCAAAGACGCTAAATAACAAGGAGGGTCCACAGGAGGGTGCCAGAATGTCACCCAGAACAGAAAACAGAATAGATCGCAGAAGTGGATGAAGAGAGGGAACTGAGCAGATTTTTTTCTGACTCTAAGACAGGCTATTTATTGTCCACAAAATAATCTTTTTATGATTTTTTTGCCATAAATATAGATTCTATTTTATGTGAAATGGTTGCTTTGGATACAGTCCTCTCAAATATATATCTTATGGCACTGGACATATTCCATGAAATCATAAAAATTTTGGTTATTGAACTTGCCATATTTTTACATATTTACACATATATCTTACAGAATTTCATCTCACACTAGGAAAGCATTTGTTGAAAGACATTCAAATTAACTGCCTTCAAATGAGTGCTTTCAGTCTCCAAATCATTTAAGATACAGATATATATACATACACGTTGACAGAACCTTTTTCCATTTTAATTTGTACTTTCAACTATAAGGTGAAAATGTTTATTGGCTTGATGACAGTGAATTACTTATCCTGATGCTACCCTTGCTGACCAGTGAGGCTTACCTGACATGGAAGAAGCCGGTCCATATTTCCGTATGCTTTAGATCCCATTTCAATTTTGTTCAACAGCGTTTTATGGAGGGCATGGGACACTGCATTCCATATGGAATAGCTGGGCTCAGAAAGGGTCACCACATCATTTTCTTCTGGTTTAATCTCTATAGAAATTGGGCATTGGTCATGATTTTCACATAGCAAAGCAGAAGGTGAGCAATTAAACCTGTCAATCCAGAATTTAGAAAACTAAAAATCTCCTGGGTACTGGGAGGCTGTAGAAGACAGAAAGTTCATTAAGCCAGGGATAGCTCTTGTCTTCGAATATGAGAAGCTTCCTCTGAAAAAGTTCATCAAGTCATTCCTATTTGATAGGGACTCAAAATAAAATATGTTGGTTTGCCATGTTCTACACCTTCCTTCTGGTTGAAAATAATTTATTTACCATGTGAAAAAAACTTCAGTTACTTATATGACTACAGAATACCTGCACATTTACCTGTGTATGTTGGTTCAAATTCAGCAAATCAACAGCAAATAGTACCAAAGTTTCAATTAGCTGGCTGTTTTTCTGCAAAGCCAAACAGATTTCTTTCTTTCTTTCTTTCTTTCCTTCCTTTTCTTTCTTTCTTCTCTCTCTCCTTCCTTCCCTCTTCTTCCTCCTCCATCTCTTTTTTTCTCTTTGCCCATATGTATATGCCCTCAGCCCAGCAGGGGTGGGTAGATCCTTCTGTACTGAGTCCCCAGCACCCTAACAACTAAGCCCTGTGCACCTTACCTACTCAACCCCCAGCCCCCTAAAAATTATTTATAGGATCTTCCCTGCTCGTGCACCCGCACGCCAGCAGAGGGTGCCAGAAAAACCTATACAAGGTCGTGCACAGCCTCACCCAGGGCGGGGTGCACCCATCTCCCCCAGGAAGCATGCAGGCCTGGAGGGAGCAGAGGACTGTGCGTCTTCTCATCCCGCCAACCCCCTGCCTGCAGTTCTGCCCTCCGCACCAGCACCTCGGGGACTCCAGGCAGATGGATGGAATGCCAGGGGTGGACAAGGGAGGGAGGCGGAGAACCCCCAAATCCCTCCTAGTCCCCTTTCTCCCCTACCCCCACCCCAAGTGTGTGCAGGACTATGAGTTCATAACAATTTGGGATGAGAAGATTGCTGACTGGGAAAACCGTTCCGGGCAGCAGTGTGCCTCTAGCGGAAGTCCCGCCCCTTCGGGCTTCGCTTCTGGTAGTTGCCCCGCATAGAGTGGAGACTTCCAGGCTCGGAGGCTACGAGGCCGCCCCGCCATCTCCTGGCCCCCGCCACGGGGATGTAAACACAAACCCTCTACTCACAGACAGACCTTCATCCCTTCATTTCTCGCTGGTCACGGAAGTCCCAACGGTCCCAAGATGCATTGCGGCAGACACCCACCTGCCTAAGAACTACAAACATGGCTTCGGAGCAAGGACTTCTGGGATTCTGAGAACTACAAAAATGGCGTCCAGGCGGCGCGATGCATCCGGGGATTGCTTGTATTCACGAGTCTGTGTCTCTTCCTGTAGGCTGCCTGAACTGTGGCCCAGCTGTTGCCTACAAATCCCAGAATCCCATGCGTGCTGTTCCCACCATCATAAGCCTGTGTTCCTAAGCTTCTCACCTGGTGGCTTGGCTAGGAGCCTGGAAATAGGCTCTGGAAGCATCTTCTAGGTGCTGCAGGCCGCTGTGGCACATCTTTGTCCTCAGACCTCGCCCCCTGTCCCATAAGTTAACACGCTTGGCTGCTGTTTTTATTGCTCCTGTTACTACATTAAAATGCCCAGTCCCTGGTAGCTGGAGAAGGGTCCTGGGTCTCCTTTAATTATGTCAGGAGCTAATCTCAGAACAAAGGGCCCCCTTTTTATAACCCTTTGCACTTTTTAGATGATGCTTTTTTTTTTTTTTTTTTTGTTGTTGTTTTGTAAGGGAAAAATAATTGGTCAGTTTTATTTTTCTTCCTTAGCAGCCGTGTAGCCAGTCTCTAATTCTAGAGAAGAAATACTGGGCTCCCTCCCCTATTTCTTTTCCTTTGAATCATCCTTCCTGGTCAGTTTCCTGGATTGGCTTGCAAACCTTAACAATGTATTATAGTTAAAACATTAGAAACACAAAATCTTAAAAACTGTTATTAAAAGTTCCATTGACAAAGTTCAAGTAACTTACACATGCTGCAAGCCTATTAGAATAATACCAAACTGTTTGACATTAACTTTAACATAAGAAGGAAATCAAAAGATATACTCTAACTCCCAAAACATCATAATTGTTAGTCAAGATGTTTTAGTCAGCAAAGGTATGTACCAAATTGAAGGAGAAGTTTTCTTTTATGGTAGAAAACTTATTAAAAGAGTTTATGTGTACAAAGACAGCTCTATAGACAAAATTATCTAAAGCAATAACATAACTAAAGGAGATTAATGGGATACAAATCGGTAAGTAGGAAGTCAAACAATCACTATTCACAAATGATATGATAGTATACACAAGTAACCCCAGAAAATTGTACCAGAGATTTCCTACAGCTGATGAACATGTTCAGCAAAGTGATTGATACAAAATTACATTAAAAAAATCAGTAGTCTTCCTGTATACAAAAAGTTAATAGGCTGAGAAATAAATTATATAAACAAAACCCTTCTCAATAGCCACAAATAAAATAAAATAAAATATCTTGCTTTAACTCTAACGAAGCAAGTGAAAGACATATATGACAAGAACTTTTAAGTCTATGAAAATAAAAAGTGGAAAGATTTCCCATGTCAATGGCTCAATCTTTTTTCATACACCTGGTTACCTGGTTGTGTTTTTATGAATAAAAAGCCTAGCTTAGAAACAAACCAGCATCATATTCTGGCTCCTGAATCCAGATTATGGCCCTGAATGATCAATTTTTGTTTAGCATTCAATAACTTCCATCAGTCTGAGTTTGGTGTTTGAGTGGTTAGTGTGAAGCTATTCCTAAACCCATAACACCTCCACAGGTACAGGTGCCAATGTGAAAATCCCCATTATCCTGGGATTCTAGGACTGGGTAAATACCCATTGTATGAGTTAGAGGTGCACTGGACCTATTGTAATTTGGGCATTGACCAAAACTCTATTAAACACCTGACCTCTTGAGGCCCTCCTTTTATGTGAAGTACTACAATATTTCTTGGTATCTCCAAGAATCCATATTAATTCAGAACTAGCATACAATAGATACAATAAAGTTTGATTTTTTCCCTTTACCCTTGTGTAAAATTATTCTTGTGAATGGTAGTAGGTGTGGGGAAGGACTGCAGAAATGCTAAAACTTTTAGGGGATTTGTCAGGCTCTTCAGGAAAACGTTGTAGTCCCTTCATTCAAGACGTTCTGGATTAATTCATCACTATCCCACACCCTTAAAATCCATTCCTCACATTTCAGTTTGCCATCATTCAGCATTTTTAAGCAACTGACCACGTGGAATCTTTGCACAAGATAATATAACATGAACTGAAGGCAGTTAGCAAACTTTTGCTTAAGGTGTTTTCATACATCACTGAACTTGATAGTACACTTCTAGGCACGTTTCTGTGTGAAAGCAAAATAAATAATGCAGTACATTTACAGGAGCTTAAGCTTTTTTAAGCTTTTTTTTTTTATCCTTGTGGTGTCTTTGCACAAAGCATGACAGCTACATGTGGAAGGCAGAGGCCATCTTGTTTAACACATACTTTCACCTTTCTATGAATTCTGAGAATCAAATTTATGTTGTCATGCTTGCACAGAAAGAACATTGATCATCTAGCTGTCATAAATATCACCTAGCTATAGAACTACTGCATGCTGTTCTTGTCTTCAAAAATTGTGTAAGAATGTATTAAAAAGTAACAGAGAAATTACTATTGTACAGGAAATGAAGACATTATCAAATTTACACGAGTAATATTTCTTGCTTATTATTTCATTTAAGGACTAAAATAAAAAGAACAAGATATAGAAGAAAAATTGTGGGAAACCGTTCAAATAAAATGCTTGATTATTAGCTTGCTTTTACATATGAGAAGATTGATTCTTGGCCTATTCTTGTTCCCTTGGGAATTTCAGAGTGAATGTTCCATGGACTTTAAGATTCGTTATAAGAAAGTGCAGAGGAGGGTAATCCAAGATGTTGGTGACAAACGCACACCAGATCTGAGGGGCACAGGATCTGAAATGCCAAAATTGGTGAGTGGAGGGGCAGCTGAAGCCAGAAGATCAACCCTGAGGCTTCCTGGGTAAGAGGGGACAACCCATTGACAGTTTCATATAAACATAAGCAGATACTTGCCCCTGATCTAAGAATTTTTCTGTTTTAAACCAAGAAAACATGCCAATATTCAAAGATCCTGTCAAATATTTATTTTATTCTGAATAACCAAAATCTGGAAATATAAATATCCACCAACTGATGAATGAATAAACAAACTGTATTTTAAATCTCAATATAAACAAACAATGTTATTGCTAAGGCTGGAGATTCAGCTCTATTGATCAGAATGCTTGCTTACCATGTAGTATGCCCCAGATTCCATTTCTAGGATAACAGAAACTGGCCTTGAGGGTACACAGCTATAATCATAGCACTAGAGATATAGGCAGGAAGATGAGAATTTCAAGGCCAAGGCCATCCTTGACTGCATCATAAATTTGGGGTTAGCCTGAGCTATAAGGGAAAGTGTAAATTAGACTC
>JAEOAE010000315.1:0-23757 GCA_036365155.1 Meriones psammophilus
GGGTTAGTGTTACAGTTATATCACTTTACAGTTTTCCTGTTATAATAATTGAACGGGCGACAAGAATGTGAATTAGTTTACAAAGTTGTGTTTTGCGTTTCTCTTCTTTCCATGGAAACTTGTTTCTGTGCCGTACAGGGCAATATATCACTTTTCAGTTTTCCTGTATTCCTAATTGAGCAAGCGACACACATGTGATTTAGTTTACAAAGTAGTGCTTTGCTTTTCTGTTCTTTCGTTCGAAAGTTGTTCCTGTGCTGTACAGTGAGATATTTCACTTTTCAATTTTCTTGTTATAATAATTGAACGGGCGACACTTATGTGAATTAGTTAACAAAGTTGTGCTTTGTGTTTCTGTTCTTTTGATGGAAACTTGTTTCTGTGCCGTACAGTGCGATATATCACTTTTCAGTTTTCCTGTATTTCTAATTTAGCGAGTGACACACATGTGATTTAGTTTACAAAGTAGTGCTTTGCGTTTATGGTATTTTTGGAAACTTGTTCCTGTTAGGAACAAGTTAGGGTCTGATTAGGGTTAGGGTTAGGGTTAGGGTTAGGGTTATATCACTTTTCAGTTTTCCTGTTATAATAATTGAACAGGAGACACGTATGTTAATTAGTTTACAAAGTTTACAGTTTTCCTGTATTACTAATTGAGAGAGCAACACACATGTGATTTAGTTTACAAAGTAGTGCTTTGCATTTCTGTTCTTCTTTTGGAAACTTGTTTCTGTGCTGTACAGTGTGATATATCACTTTTCAGTTTTCCTCTTATAATAATTGTACAGGCGATTACGTATGTGAATTAGTTTAAAAATTTATGCTTTGCGTTTCTGTTCTTTCGATGGAAACTTGTTTCTTTGCCATACAGTTTCGATATATCACTTTTCAGTTTTCCTGTATTCCTAATTGAGCGAGCGACACACATGTGATTTAGTTAACAAAGTAGTGCTTTGTGTTTATGTTCTTTCATTGGAAACTAGTTCCTGTTAGGAACAAGTCAGGGTTAGGGTTAGGGTTAGGGTTATGGTTAGGGTTAGGGTTAGGGTTAGGGTAGGGTTGGGGTTAGCGTTAGGGTCAGGGTTAGGGGTTAGGATTAGGGTTAGGGTAGGGTTAGGGGTTATGGTTAGGGTTAGTGTTGTTACGTTAGGATTAGGGTTAGGGTAGGGGTAGGTTTAGGGTTAGGGTTAGCGTTAGGGTTTAGGATTAGGGTTAGGGTTAGAGTTATGGTTGGGGTTAGGATTAGTGTTAGGGTTATATCACTTTTCAGTTTTCCTGTTATCATAATTGAACAGGTGACACGTATGTGAATTAGTTTACAAAGTTGTGCTTTTCGTTTCTGTTCTTTCAAGAAAACGTGTTTCTTTGCCTTAAAGTTTCAATATATCACTTTTCAGTTTTCCTGTTATAATAATAATTGAACAGGCAACACATATGTGCATTAGTTTACAAAGGTATGCTTTGCGTTTCTGATCTTTCAATGGAAACTTGTTTCTGTGCCGTACAGTGAGAGATAAAACTTTTCAGTTTTCCTGTAGTCCTAATTGAGCCAGCGACACACATGTGATTTAGTTTAAAAGTAGTGCTTTTCGTTTATGTTCTTTTCGTTGGAAACTTGTTCCTGTTAGGAACAAGTCAGGGGTTAAGTTAGGGTTAGGGTTAGGGTTAGGGTAGGGTTAGGGTTAGTGTTAGGGGTTAGGATTAGGTTTGGGTTAGGGTTAGAGTAAGGGGGTTAGGGTTAGTGTTAGGGTTATATCACTTTTCAGTTTTCCTGTTATAATAATTGAACAGGCGACACGAATTTGAATTAGTTTACAAAGTTGTGCTTTGCGTTTCTGTTCTTTCCATGGAAACTTGTTTCTGTGCCATACACTGTGATATATCACTTTTCACTTTTCCTGTATTCCTAATTGAGCGAGCGACACACATGTGATTTAGTTTACAAAGTAGTGGTTTGCCTTTCTGTTCTTCTTTTTCAAACTTCTCTCTGTGCTGTACAGTGCGATATATCACTTTTCAGTTTTCTTGTTATAATAATTGAACGGGCGACACATATGTGAATTAGTTTTTTAAGTTGTGCTTTGCGTTTCTGTTCTTTCGATGAAAACTTGTTTCTTTGCCTTACATTTCGATATATCGCTTTTCAGTTTTCCTGTATTCCTAATTGAGCGAGCGACACACATGTGATTCCCTTCACAAAGTAGTGCTTTGCTTTCCTGTTCTTTTGTTGGAAACTTGTTCCTGTGATGTAGAGTGCGCTATTTTACTTTTCAGTTTTCCTGTATTCTTAATTGAGCGAGCAACACACATGTGATTTAGTTTACAAAGTAGTGCTTTGCGATTATGTTCTTTTGTTGGAAACTTGTTCCTGTGAGGAACAAGTTAGGGTTAGGGTTAGGGTTAGGTTTGCGGTTAGGGTTATATTAGGGTTAGGGTTAGGGTTAGGGTTAGGGTTAGAGTTAGGGTTAGGGGTTAGGGTTAGGGTTAGGTTACAGTTAGGTTTATGGGGTTAGGGTTAGGGTTTAGATTAGGGTTATATCACTTTTCAGTTTTCCTGTTATAATAATTGAACAGGTGACAGTTACGTGAATTAATTTAGAAAGTTGTGCTTTGCTATTCTGTTCTTTTGATGGAAACTTTTTTCTGTGCAGTACAGTGTGAGATAACACTTTTCAGTTTTCCTGTATTCCTAAGTGAGCGAGCGACACACATGTGATTTAGTTTACAAAGTAGTGCTTTGTAGGAACAAGTTAGAGTTAGGGTTAGGGTTAGGGTTAGGGTTAGGGTTAGGGTTAGGTTAGGTTAGGATTAGGGTTAGGGTTAGGGTTAGGGTTTGTGTTAGGGTTAGAGTAGGGTTAGGGTTAGGGTTAGGGATATGGTTAGGGTTATATCACTTTTCAGTTTTCCTGTTACAATAATTGAAAGGCCACACATATGTGAATTAGTTTACAATGTTGTCCTTTTTGTTTCTGTTCTTTCGATGAAAACTTGTTTCTCTGCCGTTCAATATATCACTTTTCAGTTTTCCTGTAATCCTAATTGAGCAAGCGACACACATGTGATTTAGTTTACAAAATAGTGGTTTGCGTTTCTGTTCTTCTGTTGGAATCTTGTTCCTGTGCTGTACAGTTCGTTATATCACTTTTCAGTTTTCCTGTTATATTAATTGAACTGGCGACACGTATGTGAATTAGTTTACAAAGTAGTGCTTTGCTTTTCTATTCTTTCGATGAAAACTTGTTTCTGTGCCATACAGTGTGAGATAACACTTTTCAGTTATCCTGTATTCCTAATTGAGTGGCGACACACATGTGATTCCGTTTTAAAAGTAGTGCTTTGCTTTTCTGTTCTTTCATTGGAAACTTGTACCTGTGCTATACAGTGCGATGTATCACT
The DNA here is from genome assembly GCA_036365155.1 of Meriones psammophilus. Classification (NCBI taxonomy): domain Eukaryota; kingdom Metazoa; phylum Chordata; class Mammalia; order Rodentia; family Muridae; genus Meriones; species Meriones psammophilus. The sequence continues at coordinate 3,397 of JAEOAE010000315.1, forward strand.
TTTCAGTTTTCCTGTATTCCTAATTGAGCGAAGCGACACACATGTGATTTAGTTTTCAAAGTAGTGCTTTGCATTTCTGTTCTTCTGTTGGAAACTTGTTTCTGTGCCATACACTGCTATATATCACTTTTCAGTTTCCCTGTCTTCCTAATTGTGCGAGCGACACACATGTGATTTAGTTTACAAAGTAGTGCTTTGCGTTTCTGTTCTTCTGTTGGAAACTTGTTTCTGTGCTGTACAGTGTGATATATCACTTTTCAGTTTTACTGTTATAATAATTGAACAGGCGACACATATGTTAATTAGTATGCAAAGTTGTGCTTTGCCTTTCTGTTCTTTTCGATGGAAACTTTTTCTGTGCCGTACAGTGCGATATATCACTATTCAGTTTTCCTGTATTAATATTTGAGCGAGCAACACACATGTGATTCCGTTTAAAATAAGTGATTTGTTTTTCTGTTCTTTGGTTCTAAACTTGTTTCTGTGCTGTACAGTGCAATATATCACTTTTCAGTTTTCCTGTATACCTAATTGAGTGAGTGAGACACATATGATTTAGTTTACAAAGTAGTGCTTTGCGTTTATGTTCTTACCTTGGAAACTTTTTCCTGTTAGGTTTAGGAACAAGTTAGGGTTAATGTTACGGTTAGGGTTAGTGTTAGGGTTAGAGTAGGTTTAGGGTTAGGGTTAGGGTTAGGGTTAGGTGTTCGGGTTAGGGTTAGGGTTAGGCTTATATCACTTTTCAGTTTTCCTGTATTAATTATTGAGCGAGCGACACACATGTGATTCTGTTTAAAAGTAGTGAATTGTTTTTCTGCTCTTTAGATCTAAACTTGTTCCTGTGCTGTACAGTTCAATATATCACTTTTAGTTTTCCTGTATTCCTAATTGAGCAAATTACAGCATCCCTGCTGTAGTGACCACCCTGAAATCTCCAGCTGCAGCAAGACCTCAGAACCTGGCAGTGACAGCAGCACAGAACTGGCAGAACACATCAAAGGAGCAGGGCCAAACCAGAGAACAGAGAGCCCGGGTACCACGATCTCTGCCAGGAAACCTGCCTGTAAGTGAGTGCACCCTTGAGAATCTGCAGTTCCCCAGATCCTGGGTCCTTCTAAATCAGAAGCCAGGCATTGAACCCCCCTCCCACCCACATACCCACTTTGGGAGACAGAGGGGCACTAGGGACATTGAAGTTCCTGCCCTGTGGGCCTGATTGAGGAGTTAAGACAGTTAATGCCAGAAATTGCGCTGCGATCATCATTAGCGCCTGTGACATATACAGTGCAGAGCCCCTCCCACACACTCAAGGGTTCAACATTAGCCATCACTCTGTCCCTCGAGAAAATCATCCACGCACACTTACACACACAGACACACACACACGTGCACACGCACACACGCTTGCATTTGCCCCGTTTGCGCCTGTGTACTTTCCTCCCACAGGTACAGCTAGTCCTCAGCACACGCTGAGAGTGCTCAGCTTCCTGAAGAACTCTCCAGATACCAGAGAGAGACAGCACCAGTCTGATCTGCAGAATCTAAAAACAAACAGGGAAGGTTTCAGATAAGCCAATGGCCAGGGGTAGGCGAAAGAACACTTCCAACATAAATCCGGACATCATGACTTCACCAGCAAACCCCAAAATCGATGGATACTCCAATTCAGCAGAAGCACAGGAAAATGATTTTAAAGCCATGCTTGCCCAATTATTTGAGGCTCATAAGGAGGAAATGAACAAGTCTTTCAAAGAAATGGCCAGTCAATTGGAGGCAAAAAAAGAAGAAATAGACAATATCCTTAAAGAAACACAGGCAAACATAGCCAAACAAATAGATACACAAGTAGAGGAAAAATTAGTGGCATATAAGAAGGAAATGAAAAAAGAAATAGAGGCCATCGTAGAAAGTCAGGAATCCAAATTCAAACACATGAAAGAAATGGTGTAAGGCATGAAAACAGAATTAGAATCAATAAAGAAAACACAAAATGAGAAAACTCTTGAGCTGGAGAACTTGGAGAAAAGATCAGGAACCACAAAAGTAAGCATCACCAACAGAATACAAGAGATGGAAGAGAGAATCTCTGGAGCTGAAGACACACTTGCAGAAATGGATACTTCTCTCAAAGATAAAGTAAAATCAGAAAAGTTCCAATCACAAAATATCCAAGAAATCAAGGATGCTATGGAAAGACAAAATCTAAGAATAATAGGAATTCACAAAAAAGAAGACTCCAGACTCCAAGGTCCAGAAAATATTTTCAAGAAAATCATACAAGAAAATTTTCCCAACTTAAAGAAAGAGATGTCCATAAATATACAGGAGGCCTACAGAACTCCAAATAGACTAGACCAGAAAAGAAACACATCACGTCACATCATAGTCAAAACACTAAATCTACAGAACAAAGAAAAGATATTAAAAGCAGCAAGGGAAAAGGCCAAGTAACATATGAAGGTAGAGCTATCAGAATCACACCAGACTTCTCATCAGAAACGATGAAAGCCAGAAGGGCCTGGGCAAGTATCATGGAGACTCTAAGAGATCACAAGTGTCAACCCAGACTACTATACCCTGCAAAGCTTTCAATCAACATGGATGGAGAAAACACAATATTCCATGACAAAACTAAGTTTACACAATATCTACACAGCAAACCATCCCTACAGAAGATACTAGAAGGAAAACTCCAATCCAATGAAAACAAACTCACTCAAGAAAACAGGGCATACAGATAATGTCCCAAAAAAAATGAAAAGAAAACAAGCAATGAAACAGGGTTAGATCATCGACTCCATTACAAAAGGAACTAACATGCATTGGTCACTATTATCTATCAATATCAATGGACTCAACTCACCAATAAAAAGACACAGGCTAACAGAATGGTTAAGGAAACAGGATCCAACATTCTGTTGCATCCAAGAAAAACACACCTATGCAACAAAGACAAACATTACCTCAGATTAAAGGGCTGAAAAACTGTTTTTCAAGCAAATGGTTCCAGAAAACAAGCTGGAGTAGCCATCCTAATATCTAATAAAATAGACTTTCAACCCAAGTTAATAAAAAAAGATAAGGAGGGCCACTATATTCTCATCAAAGGAAAAATCCTCCAAGAGCACATCACAATCTTGAATATCTATGCCCCAAATACAAGAGCACCGACATTAAGTAAATGAAACATTATTAAAGCTTAAAACATACATTGATCCTAATACCTTAATAGTGGGAGACTTCAACACTCCACTCTCACCAAGGGACAGATCAACTAGACAGACACCAAATAGGGAAATAAAAGCACTCACAGAATTCCTAAATCAAATGGACCTAATAGACGCGTCTACAGATCATTTCACCCAAACTCAAAAGAGTACACCTTCTTTTCAGCACCGCATGGAACCTTTTCCAAAATAGACCATATAGTGGGTCACAAAGCAAGCCTCAACAGATACAAAAGGATTGAAATAATCCCTTGTATACTATCTGACCACCATGGACTAAAGCTAGACGTCAACAACAACAGAAACAACAAAAAGCCGACATGCACATGGAAACTGAACAACTTACTACTCAATGACAGCTGGGTTAAGGAAGAAATAAAGAAAGAAATTAAAGACTTCCTAGAATTCAATGAAAAGGAAGGCACAACATACCCAAATTTATGGGACACATTGAAAGCAGTGCTCAGAAGAAAATTTATAGCACTAAGTGCCTGCAAGAAGAAATTCGTAACATCACATACAAACAACTTAATGGCCCAACTGAAAACCCTAGAAAAAAAAGAAGCAGATACACCCAACAGGAGCAGACGGCTGGAAATAATCAAACTAAGGGCTGAAATCAATCAAGTAGAAACAAATAAAACTATCCAAAGAATCAATGAGACAAAAAGCTGGTTCTTTGAGAAAATCAACAAGATAGACAAACCCTTAGCCAAACTAACTAAAAAGCAGAGGGAAACTATCCAGATCAGCAAAATCAGAAATGAAAATGGGGACATAACCACAGACATTGAGGAAATCCAAACAATTATTAGGTCATACTACAAAAGCCTATATGCCACAAAATTTGAGAATCTAAATGAAATGGATAATTTTCTTGAAAGATTCCATCTACCAAAACTAAGTCAAGATCAGGTAGAAAGACTGAATAGCCCTATATCTCCCAAGGAAATCAAAGCAGTCATTAACAGTCTCCCCTCCAAAAAAAGCCCCGGACCAGATGGCTTCAGCCCAGAATTCTACAAGACCTTCAAAGAAGTGCTAACTCCAAATCTCCTCAAGCTATTCCACAAAATAGAAACAGAAGGAACACTACCAAACTCATTCTATGAAGCCACAGTCACCTTAATACCTAAACCACACAAAGACCCAACAAAAAAAGAGAACTTCAGGCCTATCTCTCTTATGAACATTGACGCAAAAATACTCAATAAAATACTTGCAAACCGAATCCAAGAACATATCAAAGATATCATCCACCATGACCAAGTAGGCTTCATCCCAGGCATGCAAGGGTGGTTCAACATACGGAAATCCATCAATGTAATCCACTACATAAACAAACTGAAGGAGAAAAACCACATGATCTTCTCCTTAGATGCCGAAAAAGCATTTGACAAAGTCCAACACCCATTCATGTTTAAAGTCTTGGAGAGATCAGGGATACAAGGCACATACCTAAACATAGTAAAGGCAATATATAATGCAAGCCTATAGCTAACATCAAACTCAATGGAGAGAAACTTAAATCAATCCCACTGAAATCAGGGACAAGACAAGGCTGTCCATTGTCCCCATATCTCTTCAACATAGTACTTGAAGTCCTAGCCAGAGCAATAAGACAACTAAAGGAGATCAAGGGGATACAAATCGGAAAGGAAGAGGTCAAAGTGTCACTATTTGCAGATGATATGATAGTATACATGAGCGACCCCAAGAATTCAAGCAGAGAACTCCTTCAGCTGATAAACACCTTCAGCAAAGTGGCAGGATACAAAATCAACTCAAAAAAATCAGAAGCCCTCCTATATACCAAAGACAAAAAGGCTGAGAAAGAAATTAGGGAAACAACACCCTTCACAATAGCCACTAGTAACATAAAGTACCTTGGTGTGACTCTAACCAAGCAAGTGAAAGACCTGTTTGAGAAAAACTTCAAGTCTCTGAAGAAAGAAATCGAAGAAGATATCAGAAGATGGAAAGATCTCCCGTGCTCATAGATTGGTAGGATTAACATTGTGAAAATGGCCATACTGCCAAAAGCAATCTATAGATTCAATGCAATTCCCATCAAAATACCAACTCAATTCTTTACAGACCTCGAAAAAAAGATTCTCAGCTTCATATGGAGAAACAAAAAACCCAGAATCTCCAAAACGATCCTGTACAACAACAGATCATCTGGAGGTATCTTCGTTCCTGATCTCAAGCTGTACTACAGGGCAACAGTAATAAAAACTGCATGGTATTGGCATAGAAACAGAAAGGAGGATCAATGGAACCGCATAGAAGACCCAGAAATAGATCCACACACCTATGAATACTCGATATTTGACAAAGAAGCCAAATCCATTCAATGGAAAAAAGACAGCATCTTCAACAAATGGTGCTGGACCAACTGGATATCTACATGCAGAAAAATGAAAATAGATCCATATTTATCACCCTGCACAAAACTAAAGTCAAAGTGGATCAAGGACCTCAACATAAAACCAGATACCCTAAATCAATTGGAAAAAAAGGTGGGTAACAGCCTAGAACTCATTGGCACAGGAGACAACTTCCTGAACAGAACACCAACAGCACAGGCTCTAAGAGCAACAATCAATAAATGGGACCTCATGGAACTGAAAAGTTTCTGTAAAGCAAAGGATACCGTCATCAAAACAAAACGACTGCCTACAGATTGGGAAAGAATCTTCACTAACCCTTTATCTGACAAAGGACTAATATCCAGTATATACAAAGAACTAAAGAAGCTGAAAAGCAGCAATCCAAGTAATCCAATTAAAAAATGGGGAACAGAGCTAAACAGAGAATTCTCGACAGAGGAATATCGAATGGCAGAAAAACACTTAAAGAAATGCTCATCCTCATTAGTCATCAGGGAAATGCAAATCAAAACGACCCTGAGATATCACCTTACACCCATCAGAATGGCCAAGATGAAAAACTCAGCGATAACACATGCTGGAGAGGTTGTGGAGAAAGGGGAACCCTCCTCCACTGCTGGTGGGAATGTAAACTGGTACAACCACTCTGGAAAACTATCTGGTGCTTTCTAAGACAAATAGGAATAGTGCTTCCTCCAGACCCAGCTATACCACTGCTAGGTATATACCCAAAGTTTGTTCAAGTACACAAAAAGGACACTTGCTCAACCATGTTTATAGCAGCTCTATTTGTAATAGCCAGAACCTGAAACAACCCAGATGTCCATCAACGGTGGAATGGGTACAGAAATTGTGGTATTTTTATACAATGGAATACTACTCAGCAATCAAAAAAAGGAGGAAATCATGAAATTTGCAGGCAAATGGTGGGATCTAGAAAAGATCATTCTGAGTGAAATATCCCAGAAGGAGAAAGACAAACATGGGATATACTCACTTATATAGACCTATAAGATATGATAAACATAATGAAATCTATACACCTAAAAAAGATAATCAATTGAGCGGACATGGGGTAAGATGATCAATCCTCGTTTAGAAAGACAGATGGGATGTGCATTGAATGTATGACAGGAGTCTACTGAGCGCATCTGAAAGACTCTAACTAGCAGTGTTTTCAAAGCAAAGACTCATGACCAAACCTTTGGCAGAGTACAGGGAATCATAAGAAAGAAGGGGAGTTAGTCTGATGGGGAAACGATAGGAGCTCCACAAGGACCAAATATATCTGGACACAGGGTCTTTTCTGAGACTGACATTCAACAAAGGACCATGTATGGATATAACCTAGAACCTCCGATCAGATGTAGCATGTGGTAGCTCAGTAACCAATTGGTTTCCCAAAGTGAGGGGAACAAGGACTATTTCTATCAGGAACCCAATGACTGGCTCTTTGGTCTCCCCACCCCCGAAGGGAGGAGAAGTCCTGTTAGGCCACAGAGGAGGGCTTTGCAGCCAGTCCTGAAGATACCTGATAAAATAGGATCAGATGAATGGGGAGGAGGTCCCCCCTATCAGTGGACTTGGAAAGGGGCACGGTGGAGATGAGGGAGGGACGGAGGGACTGGGAGGGAATGAGGGATCGGGACAAGGCTGGGATACAGAGTTAATAAAATGTAACTGATGAATAAAAAAAAAAGTAGTGATTTGTTCTTCTGTTCTTTCATTCTAAACTTGTTCCTGTGCTGTACAGTGGGATACATCACTTTTCAGTTATCCTGTATTTCTAATTTAGCAAGTGACACACATGTGATTTAGTTTAAAAGTAGTCCTTTGTGTTTATGGTCTTTCATTGGAAACTTGTTCCTCTTAGGAACAAGTTAGGGTTAGGGTTAGGGTTAGGGTTAGAGTTAGGGTTAGGGTTAGGGTTAGTGTTAGGGTTAGGGTAGGGTTAGGGTTAGGGTTAGGGTTATATCACTTTTCAGTTTTCCTGTTATAATAATTGAACAAGCAATACATATGTGAATTAGTTTACAAAGTTGTGCTTTGTGTTTCTGTTCTTTCGATAAAAAATTGATTATTTGCCATACAGTTTGATATATCACCTTTCAGTTTTCCTGTATTACTAATTGAGAGAGCGACACACATGTGATTTAGTTTGCAAAGTAGTGCTTTGCATTTCTGTTCTTCTTTTGGAAACTTATTTCTGTGCCTTTCAGTGCGATATATCACTTTTCAGGTTTCCTGTATTCCTATTTGAGCGAGCGACACACATGTGATTCCGTTTAAAAGTAGTGATTTGTTCTTCTGTTCTTTCGTTCTAAACTTGGTCCTGTGCTGTACATTGCGATATATCACTTTTCAGTTTTCCTGTATTTCTAATTTAGCGAGTGACACACATGTGATTTAGTTTACAAAGTAGTAGTGCTTTGCGTTTATGGTCTTTCCTTGAAACTTGTTCCTGTTAGGAACAAGTTAGGGTTAGGGTTAGTGTTAGGATTAGGGTTAGGGGTTAGGGTTAGGGTTAGGGATAGGGTTAGGTTATGAGGGTTAGGGTTAGTCTTATATCACTTTTCAGTTTTCCTGTTATAATAATTGAAGAGGCGACACATATGTGAATTAGTTTACAAAGTTATGCTTTTCGTTTCTGTTCTTTCGATGGAAACTTGTTTCTGTGCCATACAGTGCGAGATAAAACTTTTCAGTTTTCATTTGGTCCTAATTGAGTGAGCAACACACATGTGATTTAGTTTACAAAGTAGTGCTTTTCGTTTATGTTCTTTCGTTGGAAACTTGTTCCTGTTAGGAACAAGTCAGGTTAGGGTTAGGGTTATGGTTAGGGTTAGGGTTAGGGTAGGGATAGGGTTAGCATTAGGGTTAGGGTTAGGGTGTTAGGGTTAGGGTTAGGGTTAGGGGGTTAGGGTTAGGGTTAGTGTTAGGGTTAGTGTTAAGGTTAGGGTTAGGGTAGGGCTAGGTTTAGGGTTAGGGTTAGCGTTAGCGGTTAGGATTAGGGTTAGGGTTAGGGTTAGGGGGTTAGGGTTAGTGTTACAGTTATATCACTTTACAGTTTTCCTGTTATAATAATTGAACGGGCGACAAGAATGTGAATTAGTTTACAAAGTTGTGTTTTGCGTTTCTCTTCTTTCCATGGAAACTTGTTTCTGTGCCGTACAGGGCAATATATCACTTTTCAGTTTTCCTGTATTCCTAATTGAGCAAGCGACACACATGTGATTTAGTTTAAAAAGTAGTGCTTTGCTTTTCTGTTCTTTCGTTCGAAAGTTGTTCCTGTGCTGTACAGTGAGATATTTCACTTTTCAATTTTCTTGTTATAATAATTGAACGGGCGACACTTATGTGAATTAGTTAACAAAGTTGTGCTTTGTGTTTCTGTTCTTTTGATGGAAACTTGTTTCTGTGCCGTACAGTGCGATATATCACTTTTCAGTTTTCCTGTATTTCTAATTTAGCGAGTGACACACATGTGATTTAGTTTACAAAGTAGTGCTTTGCGTTTATGGTATTTCCTTGGAAACTTGTTCCTGTTAGGAACAAGTTAGGGTTACAGTTAGGGTTAGGGTTAGGGTTAGGGTTAGGGTTATATCACTTTTCAGTTTTCCTGTTATAATAATTGAACAGGAGACACGTATGTTAATTAGTTTACAAAGTTTACAGTTTTCCTGTATTACTAATTGAGAGAGCAACACACATGTGATTTAGTTTACAAAGTAGTGCTTTGCATTTCTGTTCTTCTTTTGGAAACTTGTTTCTGTGCTGTACAGTGTGATATATCACTTTTCAGTTTTCCTCTTATAATAATTGTACAGGCGACACGTATGTGAATTAGTTTAAAAATTTATGCTTTGCGTTTCTGTTCTTTCGATGGAAACTTGTTTCTTTGCCATACAGTTTCGATATATCACTTTTCAGTTTTCCTGTATTCCTAATTGAGCGAGCGACACACATGTGATTTAGTTAACAAAGTAGTGCTTTGTGTTTATGTTCTTTCATTGGAAACTAGTTCCTGTTAGGAACAAGTCAGGGTTAGGGTTAGGGTTAGGGTTATGGTTAGGGTTAGGGTTAGGGTTAGGGTAGGGTTGGGGTTAGCGTTAGGGTCAGGGTTAGGGGGTTAGGATTAGGGTTAGGGTAAGGGTTAGGGGGTTATGGTTAGGGTTAGTGTTACGGTTAGGATTAGGGTTAGGGTAGGGGTAGGTTTAGGGTTAGGGTTAGCGTTAGGGTTTAGGATTAGGGTTAGGGTTAGAGTTATGGTTAGGGGGTTAGGATTAGTGTTAGGGTTATATCACTTTTCAGTTTTCCTGTTATCATAATTGAACAGGTGACACGTATGTGAATTAGTTTACAAAGTTGTGCTTTTCGTTTCTGTTCTTTCGAAGAAAACGTGTTTCTTTGCCTTAAAGTTTCAATATATCACTTTTCAGTTTTCCTGTTATAATAATTGAACAGGCAACACATATGTGCATTAGTTTACAAAGGTATGCTTTGCGTTTCTGATCTTTCAATGGAAACTTGTTTCTGTGCCGTACAGTGCGAGATAAAACTTTTCAGTTTTCCTGTAGTCCTAATTGAGCCAGCGACACACATGTGATTTAGTTTAAAAGTAGTGCTTTTCGTTTATGTTCTTTCGTTGGAAACTTGTTCCTGTTAGGAACAAGTCAGGGTTAGGGTTAGGGTTAGGGTTAGGGTTAGGGTAGGGTTAGGGTTAGTGTTAGGGGTTAGGATTAGGTTTGGGTTAGGGTTAGAGTAAGGGGGTTAGGGTTAGTGTTAGGGTTATATCACTTTTCAGTTTTCCTGTTATAATAATTGAACAGGCGACACGAATTTGAATTAGTTTACAAAGTTGTGCTTTGCGTTTCTGTTCTTTCCATGGAAACTTGTTTCTGTGCCATACACTGTGATATATCACTTTTCACTTTTCCTGTATTCCTAATTGAGCGGCGACACACATGTGATTTAGTTTACAAAGTAGTGGTTTGCCTTTCTGTTCTTCTTTTTCAAACTTCTCTCTGTGCTGTACAGTGCGATATATCACTTTTCAGTTTTCTTGTTATAATAATTGAGCAGGCGACACATATGTGAATTAGTTTTTAAGTTGTGCTTTGCGTTTCTGTTCTTTCGATGAAAACTTGTTTCTTTGCCTTACATTTCGATATATCGCTTTTCAGTTTTCCTGTATTCCTAATTGAGCGAGCGACACACATGTGATTCCCTTCACAAAGTAGTGCTTTGCTTTCCTGTTCTTTTGTTGGAAACTTGTTCCTGTGATGTAGAGTGCGCTATTTTACTTTTCAGTTTTCCTGTATTCTTAATTGAGCGAGCAACACACATGTGATTTAGTTTACAAAGTAGTGCTTTGCGATTATGTTCTTTTGTTGGAAACTTGTTCCTGTGAGGAACAAGTTAGGGTTAGGAGTTAGGGTTAGGTTTGCGTTTAGGGTTATATTAGGGTTAGGGTTAGGGTTAGGGTTAGGGTTAGAGTTAGGGTTAGGGGTTAGGGTTAGGGTTAGGGTTACGGTTAGGTTTATGGGGTTAGGGTTAGGGTTTAGATTAGGGTTATATCACTTTTCAGTTTTCCTGTTATAATAATTGAACAGGTGACAGTTCGTGAATTAATTTAGAAAGTTGTGCTTTGCTATTCTGTTCTTTTGATGGAAACTTTTTTTTTCTGTGCAGTACAGTGTGAGATAACACTTTTCAGTTTTCCTGTATTCCTAAGTGAGCGGCGACACACATGTGATTTAGTTTACAAAGTAGTGCTTTGTAGGAACAAGTTAGAGTTAGGGTTAGGGTTAGGGTTAGGGTTAGGGTTAGGGTTAGGGTTAGGATTAGGGTTAGGGTTAGAGTTAGGGTTTGTGTTAGGGTTAGAGTAGGGTTAGGGTTAGGGTTAGGGATATGGTTAGGGTTATATCACTTTTCAGTTTTCCTGTTACAATAATTGAAAGGCCACACATATGTGAATTAGTTTACAATGTTGTCCTTTTTGTTTCTGTTCTTTCGATGAAAACTTGTTTCTTTGCCGTTCAATATATCACTTTTCAGTTTTCCTGTAATCCTAATTGAGCAAGTGACACACATGTGATTTAGTTTACAAAATAGTGGTTTGCGTTTCTGTTCTTCTGTTGGAATCTTGTTCCTGTGCTGTACAGTTCGTTATATCACTTTTCAGTTTTCCTGTTATATTAATTGAACTGGCGACACGTATGTGAATTAGTTTACAAAGTAGTGCTTTGCTTTTCTATTCTTTCGATGAAAACTTGTTTCTGTGCCATACAGTGTGAGATAACACTTTTCAGTTATCCTGTATTCCTAATTGAGTAAGCGACACACATGTGATTCCGTTTAAAAGTAGTGCTTTGCTTTTCTGTTCTTTCATTGGAAACTTGTACCTGTGCTATACAGTGCGATGTATCACTTTTCAGTTTTCCTGTATTCCTAATTGAGCGAGCGACACACATGTGATTTAGTTTTCAAAGTAGTGCTTTGCATTTCTGTTCTTCTGTTGGAAACTTGTTTCTGTGCCATACACTGCTATATATCACTTTTCAGTTTCCCTGTCTTCCTAATTGTGCGAGCGACACACATGTGATTTAGTTTACAAAGTAGTGCTTTGCGTTTCTGTTCTTCTGTTGGAAACTTGTTTCTGTGCTGTACAGTGTGATATATCACTTTTCAGTTTTACTGTTATAATAATTGAACGGGCGACACATATGTTAATTAGTATGCAAAGTTGTGCTTTGCCTTTCTGTTCTTTCGATGGAAACTTTTTTCTGTGCCGTACAGTGCGATATATCACTATTCAGTTTTCCTGTATTAATATTTGAGCGAGCAACACACATGTGATTCCGTTTAAAATAAGTGATTTGTTTTTCTGTTCTTTGGTTCTAAACTTGTTTCTGTGCTGTACAGTGCAATATATCACTTTTCAGTTTTCCTGTATACCTAATTGAGAGAGTGAGACACATATGATTTAGTTTACAAAGTAGTGCTTTGCGTTTATGTTCTTACCTTGGAAACTTTTTCCTGTTAGGTTTAGGAACAAGTTCGGGTTAATGTTACGGTTAGGGTTAGTGTTAGGGTTAGAGTAGGTTTAGGGTTAGGGTTAGGGTTAGGGTTAGGTGTTCGGGTTAGGGTTAGGGTTAGGCTTATATCACTTTTCAGTTTTCCTGTATTAATTATTGAGCGAGCGACACACATGTGATTCTGTTTAAAAGTAGTGAATTGTTTTTCTGCTCTTTAGATCTAAACTTGTTCCTGTGCTGTACAGTTCAATATATCACTTTTTAGTTTTCCTGTATTCCTAATTGAGCAAATTACAGCATCCCTGCTGTAGTGACCACCCTGAAATCTCCAGCTGCAGCAAGACCTCAGAACCTGGCAGTGACAGCAGCACAGAACTGGCAGAACACATCAAAGGAGCAGGGCCAAACCAGAGAACAGAGAGCCCCGGGTACCACGATCTCTGCCAGGAAACCTGCCTGTAAGTGAGTGCACCCTTGAGAATCTGCAGTTCCCCAGATCCTGGGTCCTTCTAAATCAGAAGCCAGGCATTGAACCCCCCTCCCACCCACATACCCACTTTGGGAGACAGAGGGGCACTAGGGACATTGAAGTTCCTGCCCTGTGGGCCTGATTGAGGAGTTAAGACAGTTAATGCCAGAAATTGCGCTGCGATCATCATTAGCGCCTGTGACATATACAGTGCAGAGCCCCTCCCACACACTCAAGGGTTCAACATTAGCCATCACTCTGTCCCTCGAGAAAATCATCCACGCACACTTACACACACAGACACACACACACGTGCACACGCACACACGCTTACATTTGCCCGTTTGCGCCTGTGTACTTTCCTCCCACAGGTACAGCTAGTCCTCAGCACACGCTGAGAGTGCTCAGCTTCCTGAAGAACTCTCCAGATACCAGAGAGAGACAGCACCAGTCTGATCTGCAGAATCTAAAAACAAACAGGGAAGGTTTCAGATAAGCCAATGGCCAGGGGTAGGCGAAAGAACACTTCCAACATAAATCCGGACATCATGACTTCACCAGCAAACCCCAAAATCGATGGATACTCCAATTCAGCAGAAGCACAGGAAAATGATTTTAAAGCCATGCTTGCCCAATTATTTGAGGCTCATAAGGAGGAAATGAACAAGTCTTTCAAAGAAATGGCCAGTCAATTGGAGGCAAAAAAAGAAGAAATAGACAATATCCTTAAAGAAACACAGGCAAACATAGCCAAACAAATAGATACACAAGTAGAGGAAAAATTAGTGGCATATAAGAAGGAAATGAAAAAAGAAATAGAGGCCATCGTAGAAAGTCAGGAATCCAAATTCAAACACATGAAAGAAATGGTGTAAGGCATGAAAACAGAATTAGAATCAATAAAGAAAACACAAAATGAGAAAACTCTTGAGCTGGAGAACTTGGAGAAAAGATCAGGAACCACAAAAGTAAGCATCACCAACAGAATACAAGAGATGGAAGAGAGAATCTCTGGAGCTGAAGACACACTTGCAGAAATGGATACTTCTCTCAAAGATAAAGTAAAATCAGAAAAGTTCCAATCACAAAATATCCAAGAAATCAAGGATGCTATGGAAAGACAAAATCTAAGAATAATAGGAATTCACAAAAAAGAAGACTCCAGACTCCAAGGTCCAGAAAATATTTTCAAGAAAATCATACAAGAAAATTTTCCCAACTTAAAGAAAGAGATGTCCATAAATATACAGGAGGCCTACAGAACTCCAAATAGACTAGACCAGAAAAGAAACACATCACGTCACATCATAGTCAAAACACTAAATCTACAGAACAAAGAAAAGATATTAAAAGCAGCAAGGGAAAAAGGCCAAGTAACATATGAAGGTAGAGCTATCAGAATCACACCAGACTTCTCATCAGAAACGATGAAAGCCAGAAGGGCCTGGGCAAGTATCATGGAGACTCTAAGAGATCACAAGTGTCAACCCAGACTACTATACCCTGCAAAGCTTTCAATCAACATGGATGGAGAAAACACAATATTCCATGACAAAACTAAGTTTACACAATATCTACACAGCAAACCATCCCTACAGAAGATACTAGAAGGAAAACTCCAATCCAATGAAAACAAACTCACTCAAGAAAACAGGGCATACAGATAATGTCCCAAAAAAAATGAAAAGAAAACAAGCAATGAAACAGGGTTAGATCATCGACTCCATTACAAAAGGAACTAACATGCATTGGTCACTATTATCTATCAATATCAATGGACTCAACTCACCAATAAAAAGACACAGGCTAACAGAATGGTTAAGGAAACAGGATCCAACATTCTGTTGCATCCAAGAAACACACCTATGCAACAAAGACAAACATTACCTCAGATTAAAGGGCTGAAAAACTGTTTTTCAAGCAAATGGTTCCAGAAAACAAGCTGGAGTAGCCATCCTAATATCTAATAAAATAGACTTTCAACCCAAGTTAATAAAAAAAGATAAGGAGGGCCACTATATTCTCATCAAAGGAAAAATCCTCCAAGAGCACATCACAATCTTGAATATCTATGCCCCAAATACAAGAGCACCGACATTCGTAAATGAAACATTATTAAAGCTTAAAACATACATTGATCCTAATACCTTAATAGTGGGAGACTTCAACACTCCACTCTCACCAAGGGACAGATCAACTAGACAGACACCAAATAGGGAAATAAAAGCACTCACAGAATTCCTAAATCAAATGGACCTAATAGACGTCTACAGATCATTTCACCCAAACTCAAAAGAGTACACCTTCTTTTCAGCACCGCATGGAACCTTTTCCAAAATAGACCATATAGTGGGTCACAAAGCAAGCCTCAACAGATACAAAAGGATTGAAATAATCCCTTGTATACTATCTGACCACCATGGACTAAAGCTAGGCGTCAACAACAACAGAAACAACAAAAAGCCGACATGCACATGGAAACTGAACAACTTACTACTCAATGACAGCTGGGTTAAGGAAGAAATAAAGAAAGAAATTAAAGACTTCCTAGAATTCAATGAAAAGGAAGGCACAACATACCCAAATTTATGGGACACATTGAAAGCAGTGCTCAGAAGAAAATTTATAGCACTAAGTGCCTGCAAGAAGAAATTGTAACATCACATACAAACAACTTAATGGCCCAACTGAAAACCCTAGAAAAAAAGAAGCAGATACACCCAACAGGAGCAGACGGCTGGAAATAATCAAACTAAGGGCTGAAATCAATCAAGTAGAAACAAATAAAACTATCCAAAGAATCAATGAGACAAAAAGCTGGTTCTTTGAGAAAATCAACAAGATAGACAAACCCTTAGCCAAACTAACTAAAAAGCAGAGGGAAACTATCCAGATCAGCAAAATCAGAAATGAAAATGGGGACATAACCACAGACATTGAGGAAATCCAAACAATTATTAGGTCATACTACAAAAGCCTATATGCCACAAAATTTGAGAATCTAAATGAAATGGATAATTTTCTTGAAAGATTCCATCTACCAAAACTAAGTCAAGATCAGGTAGAAAGACTGAATAGCCCTATATCTCCCAAGGAAATCAAAGCAGTCATTAACAGTCTCCCCTCCAAAAAAAAGCCCCGGACCAGATGGCTTCAGCCCAGAATTCTACAAGACCTTCAAAGAAGTGCTAACTCCAAATCTCCTCAAGCTATTCCACAAAATAGAAACAGAAGGAACACTACCAAACTCATTCTATGAAGCCACAGTCACCTTAATACCTAAACCACACAAAGACCCAACAAAAAAAAGAGAACTTCAGGCCTATCTCTCTTATGAACATTGACTTAAAAAATACTCAATAAAATACTTGCAAACCGAATCCAAGAACATATCAAAGATATCATCCACCATGACCAAGTAGGCTTCATCCCAGGCATGCAAGGGTGGTTCAACATACGGAAATCCATCAATGTAATCCACTACATAAACAAACTGAAGGAGAAAAACCACATGATCTTCTCCTTAGATGCGAAAAAGCATTTGACAAAGTCCAACACCCATTCATGTTTAAAGTCTTGGAGAGATCAGGGATACAAGGCACATACCTAAACATAGTAAAGGCAATATATAATGCAAGCCTATAGCTAACATCAAACTCAATGGAGAGAAACTTAAATCAATCCCACTGAAATCAGGGACAAGACAAGGCTGTCCATTGTCCCCATATCTCTTCAACATAGTACTTGAAGTCCTAGCCAGAGCAATAAGACAACTAAAGGAGATCAAGGGGATACAAATCGGAAAGGAAGAGGTCAAAGTGTCACTATTTGCAGATGATATGATAGTATACATGAGCGACCCCAAGAATTCAAGCAGAGAACTCCTTCAGCTGATAAACACCTTCAGCAAAGTGGCAGGATACAAAATCAACTCAAAAAATCAGAAGCCCTCCTATATACCAAAGACAAAAGGCTGAGAAAGAAATTAGGAAACAACACCCTTCACAATAGCCACTAGTAACATAAAGTACCTTGGTGTGACTCTAACCAAGCAAGTGAAAGACCTGTTTGAGAAAAACTTCAAGTCTCTGAAGAAAGAAATCGAAGAAGATATCAGAAGATGGAAAGATCTCCCGTGCTCATAGATTGGTAGGATTAACATTGTGAAAATGGCCATACTGCCAAAAGCAATCTATAGATTCAATGCAATTCCCATCAAAATACCAACTCAATTCTTTACAGACCTCGAAAAAAAGATTCTCAGCTTCATATGGAGAAACAAAAAACCCAGAATCTCCAAAACGATCCTGTACAACAACAGATCATCTGGAGGTATCTTCGTTCCTGATCTCAAGCTGTACTACAGGGCAACAGTAATAAAAACTGCATGGTATTGGCATAGAAACAGAAAGGAGGATCAATGGAACCGCATAGAAGACCCAGAAATAGATCCACACACCTATGAATACTCGATATTTGACAAAGAAGCCAAATCCATTCAATGGAAAAAGACAGCATCTTCAACAAATGGTGCTGGACCAACTGGATATCTACATGCAGAAAAATGAAAATAGATCCATATTTATCACCCTGCACAAAACTAAAGTCAAAGTGGATCAAGGACCTCAACATAAAACCAGATACCCTAAATCAATTGGAAAAAAGGTGGGTAACAGCCTAGAACTCATTGGCACAGGAGACAACTTCCTGAACAGAACACCAACAGCACAGGCTCTAAGAGCAACAATCAATAAATGGGACCTCATGGAACTGAAAAGTTTCTGTAAAGCAAAGGATACCGTCATCAAAACAAAACGACTGCCTACAGATTGGGAAAGAATCTTCACTAACCCTTTATCTGACAAAGGACTAATATCCAGTATATACAAAGAACTAAAGAAGCTGAAAAGCAGCAATCCAAGTAATCCAATTAAAAAATGGGGAACAGAGCTAAACAGAGAATTCTCGACAGAGGAATATCGAATGGCAGAAAAACACTTAAAGAAATGCTCATCCTCATTAGTCATCAGGGAAATGCAAATCAAAACGACCTGAGATATCACCTTACACCCATCAGAATGGCCAAGATGAAAAACTCAGCGATAACACATGCTGGAGAGGTTGTGGAGAAAGGGGAACCCTCCTCCACTGCTGGTGGGAATGTAAACTGGTACAACCACTCTGGAAAACTATCTGGTGCTTTCTAAGACAAATAGGAATAGTGCTTCCTCCAGACCCAGCTATACCACTGCTAGGTATATACCCAAAGTTTGTTCAAGTACACAAAAGGAGCACTTGCTCAACCATGTTTATAGCAGCTCTATTTGTAATAGCCAGAACCTGGAAACAACCCAGATGTCCATCAACGGTGGAATGGGTACAGAAATTGTGGTATTTTTATACAATGGAATACTACTCAGCAATCAAAAAAGGAGGAAATCATGAAATTTGCAGGCAAATGGTGGGATCTAGAAAAGATCATTCTGAGTGAAATATCCCAGAAGGAGAAAGACAAACATGGGATATACTCACTTATATAGACCTATAAGATATGATAAACATAATGAAATCTATACACCTAAAAAAGATAATCAATTGAGCGGACATGGGGTAAGATGATCAATCCTCGTTTAGAAAGACAGATGGGATGTGCATTGAATGTATGACAGGAGTCTACTGAGCGCATCTGAAAGACTCTAACTAGCAGTGTTTTCAAAGCAAAGACTCATGACCAAACCTTTGGCAGAGTACAGGAATCATAAGAAAGAAGGGGAGTTAGTCTGATGGGGAAACGATAGGAGCTCCACAAGGACCAAATATATCTGGACACAGGGTCTTTTCTGAGACTGACATTCAACAAAGGACCATGTATGGATATAACCTAGAACCTCCGATCAGATGTAGCATGTGGTAGCTCAGTAACCAATTGGTTTCCCAAAGTGAGGGGAACAAGGACTATTTCTATCAGGAACCCAATGACTGGCTCTTTGGTCTCCCCACCCCCGAAGGGAGGAGAAGTCCTGTTAGGCCACAGAGGAGGGCTTTGCAGCCAGTCCTGAAGATACCTGATAAAATAGGATCAGATGAATGGGAGGAGGTCCCCCTATCAGTGGACTTGGAAAGGGGCACGGTGGAGATGAGGGGAGGGACGGAGGGACTGGGAGGAATGAGGGATCGGGACAAGGCTGGGATACAGAGTTAATAAAATGTAACTGATGAAAAAAAAAGTAGTGATTTGTTCTTCTGTTCTTTCATTCTAAACTTGTTCCTGTGCTGTACAGTGGGATACATCACTTTTCAGTTATCCTGTATTTCTAATTTAGCAAGTGACACACATGTGATTTAGTTTAAAAGTAGTCCTTTGTGTTTATGGTCTTTCATTGGAAACTTGTTCCTCTTAGGAACAAGTTAGGAGTTAGGGTTAGGGTTAGGGTTAGAGTTAGGGTTAGGGTTAGGGTTAGTGTTAGGGTTAGGGTAGGGTTAGGGTTAGGGTTAGGGTTATATCACTTTTCAGTTTTCCTGTTATAATAATTGAACAAGCAATACATATGTGAATTAGTTTACAAAGTTGTGCTTTGTGTTTCTGTTCTTTCGATAAAAAATTGATTATTTGCCATACAGTTTGATATATCACCTTTCAGTTTTCCTGTATTACTAATTGAGAGAGCGACACACATGTGATTTAGTTTGCAAAGTAGTGCTTTGCATTTCTGTTCTTCTTTTGGAAACTTATTTCTGTGCCTTTCAGTGCGATATATCACTTTTCAGGTTTCCTGTATTCCTATTTGAGCGAGCGACACACATGTGATTCCGTTTAAAAGTAGTGATTTGTTCTTCTGTTCTTTCGTTCTAAACTTGGTCCTGTGCTGTACATTGCGATATATCACTTTTCAGTTTTCCTGTATTTCTAATTTAGCGAGTGACACACATGTGATTTAGTTTACAAAGTAGTGCTTTGCGTTTATGGTCTTTCCTTGGAAACTTGTTCCTGTTAGGAACAAGTTAGGGTTAGGGTTAGTGTTAGGATTAGGGTTAGGGGTTAGGGTTAGGGTTAGGGATAGGGTTAGGTTATGAGGGTTAGGGTTAGTCTTATATCACTTTTCAGTTTTCCTGTTATAATAATTGAAGAGGCGACACATATGTGAATTAGTTTACAAAGTTATGCTTTTCGTTTCTGTTCTTTCGATGGAAACTTGTTTCTGTGCCATACAGTGCGAGATAAAACTTTTCAGTTT
>JAEOAE010001264.1:0-24837 GCA_036365155.1 Meriones psammophilus
GGCCCCGAAATCACATCATATACACACAAGTCCGCATATGTGACGTGGTCTCCACCATCCATTCTCCGCCGTTCTTCTTCAGCAGTCTGAGCATCAACACGCAAAACACTAGAGCTGCCGCGTAGAAATCCTGTGGACCATCGTTAGTTCCCTGAGACAAAACTCGGATGCACTCGAGCATATTTTACGTAGGTTCGGTATAATCCCAGTCACGACGGCCCAGATGGATAATTAAAAAGTACGGTGTGGGCTGCAGAAGTCAATAATAAACAGGAATGCGAGACGCTTGCAGTCGCACCGTTTTCACGGAAAACCTTTTTACAGACATTTCTTCTCCTAAAGTCTACCGATTAACTGTTCGGTGCTAAAGCCTAAGCATGGACTGGCCAACTGACCCTGCTCCACGATAACCTCCACGATTAGCAGAGTGAGAGACCAGCCCAGAATCTAAACTGAGTTCTGCGTCAGTTGCCATGAGGGAACTCGCAAGAGACAGCTACCGTGATTATCGAAGAGCAAATTATAATTCCCTCACGCAAATCACGTACTTTTCAAAATAGCACCCCACCGCTGGCAGGTATCTTTGACGAAGCGCTCAACAAGAGATTCTGTCTCCTCCAAGTAGCCGCTTCCACGAGAGAAAAGAAGCGTTGTAAACTTCTGCCTAACATGCAAACCACAAGACAGAGTAACTGAAATCCAAGACCGGTGTAAACCTTTCATTTCACCATTCAGGAAAAGTGTTTCCGAATGGCTCATCGCGGAACAATTTACGCTCGAGACTGTAGACCACGATAGCGTTTCTTTTCCCTGATGTAAACTGTGCTTCCACTTTACGTCGATTCCTTCCTGTTCCTGATGCCTGGTGCACAACTGAAATGGCTAACGAAGGAATGGCACTGCAACGCGCCCAGTGGAAGCCTCTCGATTGAGTGTGCGGCAGAACCAGAGGACAGCGTGAGAGGAGGATTTTCTGTGATAAACCTCGACTACGCAGAGAAAACATTTTAGCCCTTGGGGCTTTTCGTCATAGTGGACAACCTTTCACTTCAACGGCAGAGAGCCTTCCTAACGAAGTGACCTGCTTATTAGACTCACTTTCAAGTCTTCTGTCCCGGCAGAAGATCATATCGGAGCCCAGTCACAGCATTACACAGAACACCGTAAGTCATTTAACAAGCAGTGGGCCTTAGTGTCGAGTCGCTTTGTGAACGTTAACGTCTCCAAGGCTGCCGTATGTTCTCACCCGCTCACGTTGCCCACCTCGTCGTTCGCCATGAGGTCTGAGGAAACAAATCCATAACGATACACTTCGGCACTGGAGTACGTATGAAATATTTCCGACTGATATGCGTATTTCGCCATTACGCAGACAAATAGGAACATGCAGAACACGGAATCTGTCGCATTAACCTCTACAGGCATTGTTGCGTTCTCTTTCGCTCTGAAGAGTTCTACGTCGCGTGTTACAGTCGTTACGAAGTCGAAACAAGGCATTGCGATAAACCATTGGCATCTGTTGCTTACGCAAGTATAGCATCTGCAAAAGCAAGTCAATTTTCCCTTCAGGCGTTCTTCGGGGCGCAGTGGCGCTCAAGTTCTGTTACCGTGGTGGCACAAGCGGATAGACAAGTCTTGCACGCTTGTAGCTCGTCCGCATCCAGCAATCAGTACTTACTATATTTGCGGGGAAGGTAGCGAACTATGGCCTGACTCTGCGCGAGAAGCATGCCTACACCGGCACAAGATAGCAACAATCACACCCGATCTTCAAGTTCATATGTCTACTTTCTACAAATTGCTATAAGCTTAGTGTCTTATGTCAACGAGTCACTGGAGAAGACAGTCAACCGGACGAATTTCTACGCCTAATTGACTGGCTTTGTGTACACCACGGTAGCCTCAAGGAGAATACATGTGCAGAGCCGTTTCCCTGCCTTCCAGTTCTATGCGCGCACTAATGATCGATTGGTCAGAATAATTGGAAGCATCTCTCGTATCAACGCTGAAAAGTCAGGGCGTGGAATGATGGGCAGCCACGCAACAGATGCTGCAAGTTCTTCCCTCATTGAAGAATGTTTACCGTCTATTTTGACGACAGGCACCTGGTCGAATGGCAGATCGTGTGGGTCTGTTTGAAATGACGGAAATCATCCTGCAAATCTCAGCACATGAAACAGCGTTCATAGAGCTAACAGTTATAATTTTTCCCTACGCCTTCTTCTCGAGCGTCCCGAGCAGACGATGCGGTGCCACTGCGGGTCGTCTCCACTCCTCAGTTTGAGAGCCGCACAGCGACTCAGTTGACGCAGATACATACCATGGCATAAGGCGGTCCTCGGAAGCGCAAGTCTTCATATTCCACTCCAGCTGAGCGAAAATCAGGCGAATAAGTTCAGCCCTGTCCTCTACAGCAGGCGCCCAGACAATCAAAAGAGCCGTACGTTATGATCAGCTGCGAGCCGTAGAACTACAGACTATAACAGAACTCTGAACTGCGCTTTGAAAGCATTCTCCATACAATAGTCTTCTGCCGCACCTAAATTGGCCGGTGCGAACCTGGCTAAAGTAAAGCCACGTGGCTACCTTTACAACGCACTGATCCTGAAATAAATGTCCGCAAGTGCGCCTAAAGGCTTTTTCCACAGAAGGTGCCTCCGCCACATTTATTGCTCCTTTAGGAGAAAAAGCTGATTTAACCATGTTTTATTCCACCCTCACCATCGACAACGACCGCTCCGGCAAGGAGAGGCATAATAACAGCACGACGTCCTTTTCCTCTATAGTAAAGCCAACATGCATAATAACAACACGGCCTCTTTTTCCTCTATAGTAGAGCCAATATGTGTGCGCTGAGGCCATCAAGCAGCATTTTTGCTTGCATTTCCATGCGCCGCAAAAGTCACCCTAGGAGAAATCGCTTGTATGCGCGTTTTTGTCATTTAAAATGTATTTCTTTGACACTATGCAGCTAGGCTCCAAAGAAAATTCTGAAAAATTCTCGTCGTAAGTTCTGTGCTTTGTATTTCTGAGATACGTCCTTCCCGCGTACTCCACTCTTTCCCACTTCATGTTAGCTAGACAGATTCGCCCTTCGAGGATCATGACTTCAATCGCGTATCTGACGGCTTCGGCATGTTTCACCGACCTGGCGTTGAAGTACCACAACTTGGGCACCGAGCTATCGCGCTTTGGCTGCGGAGGCGCTTCGGCTGCGGCAGGGCAACCCAGAGACCGCGTTGGGTCCCGCATCAGCACTCATGTGGCGAATGATGCTACACGTGATGCGAAGAGATTCCTGCGAAACGCCAGTCTGAGGGGACGTTATTCGTTGGCACTACCGTCATCTCGGACAGGATTCTGGCGTTACCTGGAGGACTACCGGCGTGGTTCCCACTGCAGCAATAGCCGCAGCACATAGAATTTTTTTCTGGGACTACGTGACATGGTTGAGTGGCCGGGGTCCACTGCAATTTAGACTCGTACGATCGACTGCCTTTCTTTTTCTTTTCTGGTGGCCGCCGGGCATCCATGTTCACACGCAAAAGATGGTGGCCGCTCGTACAAGCCTTTTATGGTTCTGTCTTTGAGATTAATTGCGATTTCCTTTGTCATTGCAGCTCACGGACAAGGTTCCACCTGGACACAATCGCGCTTCTCGCGGAGGCGATTTCATTGTGGACAGCCGTTTCAGTCCGCCGACAAGGCGTGTACATAACAAGGATGGCTAGTCGTTGAATCCAGAGCCAGCATAAACTACCTTCAAAGCAGAATCGAGATTCCGAATCGACTGTGTTTTTTCACGAGCGATGGCCACCTCCTCCGACCATCAGAGCAGTTTGCGTGCATACACAAACACAAAGCCACGTATACCGTGGTGATGGTTTGGACGCAGTGTGAAGTCTTCATCTATAACGTTGCAAAGATCACTCTGTGATATACATCCAGAATTTGCCCTCTCATTTATGAGTGTTCTGTTTCATCTATCGCGCGCCACAGGGGTTGGTGTACGCAATGCGTACGCCTTCCTCTGCAGATACTTACTTGCCAACAATGATGTATATAGAGGATGTTGAGAAGAAATCAGTGGGCATGACTCAAAGAGGCCTCCGCTCGCTAACTAACTTTATGCAGCTGGAAACACAGTGCAGTATCTGCGTTGGGCTGCATCTTAAGTCATACTGGCGGGCCGCACTCAGCCTGCACGCGTCGCCGTTCGTCCTTCTGGTAACCGACGAGATTATTTTTTACTGAGCTCCCCGCATCTCTTCTGAGTGCCGTGAACTTTCGCTTGAAAATATCCCCACACCACAGCCTGGTTAGAAACACTCTGTACTTGCGAGCTCGCCGATCGTTTGACAATGAGCGACAGTCAAAGGGTGGTGACCTGTCGCGTTCGTGAGCGGGCGAGCTGGCGTACGTCAGCTAACAAGGCCTGGCACTTTTCTTCGACTCCCGCGACTTAACTTTAAAACGACACCATGCTGTCGTTGGTACTGACGAGAAAAGAAGAGAGACAGGAAACACTGAATTCGGACCAGCTCTCAGGAAGACAGCCGTTTAACACTGATGGGTTTTACCGCAAAGTGGACATATTTATGGAGAACGTTAGCCCATGCACTCCATTTGGCAGACAGGCAGTGCATTTTTTCTCGTGCACTGATAAGCAAACTTTACGAGCTGCTTTCGTCAGTAGACGGTAATGACTTTGCCCTCGCTGGTTCAAGCGAAAAGCAGCCTCAGACACGCATGCGTACGTGCACATCGTGCTTATCCCACTTGCGGGCTAAGCCCGTTTGTGTTGAAAGGTGCATGCTGTTCCATTATTCACACAGCTCTTAGGAATTATGTCGTTTTCTCATTATGGCTCGTGATGTAGTTCATCTGTTGCGGTCGTGTGCCTGAGCGCTGATTACAGACACACAGGTAACAGGTGCCGATTTCTTCAATGCACCGCCGTTTCCCATAGAAGAGAGAAGGACGGCAAAGCACAAAACTTGTGTGCTCTTGAGAAGAAAAAGTGAAAAGATCTCCTGGCAGCACAAGCAGTACCAACGTCCCTTTTTGTACCCAAACGAACAGGCGTGCGATAGAAGTGTCAGCAACACATGTCACCTGACTCTGTGGATCATCGTGTACGGGGCTGTGTTTTGAAGGATGTACAAAAATATGCACGCCGTGCCAACGTCGCTCACAAGCCTGCGCTCGGAACTTTCGTCTGCGTGCTTGCTTTCGCCTCCGCCATGCAGACGGGCGGTAGGGGATGCCAGAAGAGCTGCACAGGTTCGCACACTCGCTACTTATTTGAGAAGTACGAAATAACCTCCAGCACATTTTGTAAACACCACCGAAGAAATACCTAGCTTTTCCACGAGCTTTTGAAGGCTTTTGAACGTGCACTAGAACAACGGAACAGGTTAGCTGAATTAAGATTTGGAGCACCTGTCGATGAGTGAGGACAAAAACCAACATTCGTACCCCCCAGCATACGTATCAGCGTCATATTACATTTGAGCGCCACATGGGACGAGACAACGTCACATTAAAATATATGCCGCTCGCTGGCGAGGCGTTAGTTTCAAAAATGACAAAGTTTTTACGCACTACCTGGACGGCCACAGAGTCACCCAGACAAGGGAGGAAGACTATTGCAGCGTAAACACAGGCACTGGACAGTGAAAACAATGGGTCCTACGTGGTTGTCGATTGTAAAGTAAAACCGTACACGCCCGTAGTGAAGAAGACTGACAGTTGTATGTATTCTGTTAGATTCTTCCCATTTCGTGAGTGAGGCGTTGGTTCGAGGATCCTCGGCTGCGAAGACTCGTAAGTTTCACAAGGTCTGGCTCGCCAGAGGTGGAAGGCGTGTAATTTACACAACGTCTGGCTCGTCAAGGCTCTTGCACTTCCTGGCTGTGGTTACATGGCATTCTACTTCCGGGTGTTTGAGGAGGACCTGGGCCGCGTTGCCGCCATTGATCCACACACCACCACATGGTATGCGCCGCCTGTCCTGGTACTTTGCTAAGCCGCTGCTGGATACCAGAAGATGATTCGTATGTAAGACGCTGCACGGGACGGCCAATAGCCTCTCTGTCTCCACAAATATATAAATGGACCTTTGTTAGGCTGGTCATTGAATTTGTTGTAGTGATTTGAAGGCGTGAGTGGAGATGCATACTGAGGTACATTGTTGCGAGGAATAAAAAAACCAAAACGGGAACGCGTCAGGGTGCAGAAAAGAAAAAAACGCCTTGTGTCAATCTGTGCGTACATACGATTTGCAGTTGCTGACTACCTGCAAGGGTGGGTGACAGTAAACTCTGTAGTTAACCAGTGGGTGTGGCATTAGTTGCATTCCATTATAATTCATCGTTGACCTGGGTAACTATTGTATTCAATTGTATTTAAGGTACAGCTATTGTTTGTCCATTCTGTATCGTTGTTTCCTGAGAATAGAGTAACTACAATTTGTTGTGGTAGTCACCTCTCTAAAACATGAACACTTTTCAAAAGATTTCTTGTGGGAACTGTCGAAAAACCCGAGGACGAAGCAAGGAGAATGTTGCAACGTCGGACAGGCACGGGTACGACTAATGAATTGGACCTTCGCTTTCCGCCGTGGAGCAACATTCACTTTCGCCTGTTTATTTACCCGACCACATGGAATGGATGCTATCATCCCTTGCTGCTTCGGCTCTCAGCACCTTGAAGCATCAGCAGCATGAATTTAACTCAAACGAGCTGTCTTCTTCATTCTGTTTCGCTGCAATGAGCAGTACACGTATTATATTCCCTGTACTGTGTCTTCCGTTTCACTTTGTGCTTTATGACTCACAATCACGTAGGTCCTATTGACTTGTATCTTTCCTCCCCTCAGTGCTAAGAAAAAAAAGCTGCCACCTATGCAGACTGACCCACTTGTTTTTCCCTACTTTGAGAAGCCCACTGTCCTTCACGAGAATCTAAGATGGCACTGTGTAACAAGTGAGTCACACTATATGCTAGCCTGCTTTGCTGGGACCCTGTGGCTGGGAATCTGTGGTCGCTTGGTCTAGCCTAACGTTGCATAGAGCGTAGGCTTATACACACACATACATATGCATGCATACACAATGTACGCACATCCCCAGACACGGACGGCTTAGGGGCTACTCTGTGATTTAAGCAGGGTAGCCTAGGTGACCCAGAGAAGAATGTCGTTTTCTTTTGCAGTTACTGCCGTAGTTGTTTGCCCAGTGCCGCTGCTTTTATTACCGTATTACAGAAGTGTGAATATAGCAGAGCACACACCTATGCTTTTTCTCTCTGTGTCGATGCAACAAACGTCGTGTGTCTGTGCATTCGAGGTGTAGGAGCATGAGGAGCTGAGCGACCATCTGCCACGACACGCAGCAGCTACCGGCTGCTGTAGAAGTGATTCGCCATCGACCATCGAGGAAGAGCGGTATATAGGAGCAGGAACTCCGCAACAAGTGTACCTGGGGGCACGGCTGTCCGTTTTCAGAAGTCGCGTCCTATTGGGGCAGCAGTTTTTCACCCAAATAGACAAGAGGAGGGCAAAGGGACAGATATCCTCCCACCGGCTACGGCGACAGGTACACGAATGTCGGTATTGTGCCCGCATTGCTGACACCCGCACTCCTACAGTGCGATACCAGGCAGTGACGATAGCGCCAGACGGTGTAGTGGTATCGGGGCAACACGAGGAAGAACAATACCGGCGGAACAGCGAAGGGGCAGTGGTCGTAGCAATGACAGCAGGTGGTGTTACAATATCTAATGGAGAAGCAATATTCACAGCGGTCTGGTAGTGGTGTTAACCTTCTACTAATAGGGATACTAGCGATATCAACGGTTTCAATGTTCATGGTCAGGATACGCATGCAGGAGGAGCCAGGCGGCAGTGGAATTTGTGGCTGCTCCAGAAAAACGGCATAACCAGTACTACCAGTTGAAGGACTGGACTATTGCCGTCAGCTAATGCGTGAGTAGCGCAACGCAAGAGAGGAGAAGCGACCGTCAGAAGCATCAACACCTGAAGCCGTGCCAAAGCACCGTCGGCCGCCAAGGAGAGTCCAGACACCAGTGATATCAGCAGCAGCGAAAGCCGAGCAGCTCCAGGACTGAAGCAGATGTTGCAGTATGGCGGCACAGCTGCCGCGCAGCAGTGGCAACAGCCTGAATATACAAGCGCGCAACAGCAACAGGTGTAGCAGTGGGGAACAGGCGGCCAATACCGGTAGCGGCACCACTACAACCAATGGTAGCAGCAAACAATACGATAATCACGACCGAAGGACTGACCGCAACTATGTAGGGCGAAGGCGAGACCTTCTCATATACCAGAAATGTGAAACCGTCGCCTGGTTGGAGCTGACCGAGCACACGCGTTTGAGAACAATTGTAGTACGTGTACTTACGTTTGATAATTTTTCGAAATTTCGTTTCAGCACCCACCACACTACCTTCATCAGTGTATCCCAATGTCCCCGACCACACTGTACCCCTGAGTCGTTTCGACTATTCCAGTCGCACCTCCCTGTGCTTTCTGATTTCCATTGCTCCCCACCTTGCTTACTTGCTTAGTGTTTGAATTTGTATTTTTCATTACAAACAGTTATTATTATAGTCATTATTATTCATTACTAACAAAGTATCTTTACTATTTAGAGCTGCTATTTCGAAGAATGGTGATATAAGAGGAATCGGTGTGCTACCTGCTACATACGTTGATTTGCATCCGCACCACCGTGGAGAACAGAACCTCGACACTGGTCCCACTTCGCTTTAATATCTCGCCTTTTTTGATTGTTCAAACTCTTTTCTTCTAAGCGCTATTTTCTACTTCCTACATTTTCTGCGCGGGGTACATATTTTCTCCGGATACCTACGGGTGATTCGCCTAGACCTCCGTTGACAGCCAGGGCGCCCCTGCAAAAAGCAAGGCGTTCTCTCCCGGCCTCGTCAACCTTCCCAAAATGTTTGATTCCTTATATCGCCTTGATCTCGGCATTCCCATCTGAGCAGCAACCGCGTCGTCTATCCTATTTCATTCTTGGCGACGAAGTCATCACCGCTTCTCCCCCTTTACGCGCAACTATATAACGGCGCGCAGCTGCAGCTGCGGGTACACTGCATGTTATACGGACTGATCCTCTTTGTTGATACGTTTTATTCTTTCAGTATGCTCACAGTTCCAGTTTTTCAAAGCCAGGGAGGAGGCATCTTGCCACTTTCTTGAGGCGAAAGGGAAGAAGTATTCTTCCACGGTAGGCAGTTTCCTTCCAAACATCAAAAGGACGCTTATATTACATTGTGGTGTGGTCAGAAAAAGTCCGTTCCGTCCTTTACGACATACGCTCTTTTGCCTGGGAAAGTAGTGACTTTGCTACTGCAACTGTCGCTGTTGCTGTGGTCCTTCCACTCCTGCCGCGTTTGCTTGCGCTTTACGGAGGCCTTATGTGGTAGCACTGCGCAAATATTCCTGCTGTTATGTCGTTATGGTATGAGCTTCAAGCCGCGCATTACAGACAGCAAGTTTTCCAGACGTTAGTTTCTGCTTCTTCAGGTTCGGACGAGAATATTATTTTCACTCTGGAACAGCCAGCCTCGGCAGCGACCACACAGCGTGTCGGTTTCATCCTTTCAAGCAGAAGATGTTTGTCACGTTATAATCCATATTTTCAGTTTTCTTTCCTCCTTCTAGCTTGTCCGTGTCTCCCCGTCTATGTACCTTTTTTTTTCAAAAAATCTTCATTTTCCATTTGCTTGCCCAGCTCCGTCTGCGCATTGTTTTCTCTCGTGGTTCCACTACCTCCTCGCGCCTTATACATTTTCTCTAGTCTTTTTCTGTATCCTTATTTTTCCGACAGCGTCGCTCTTCCGTTCGTGACTTCCGCCTTACTTTTTATCGACTGGTGATTCAGCTGCACACCACTTGGTTCTGTTTTAACATTGCCTCTATTGAGAATATGTTCGGCATTTCAATAGTTCCCAATTTTGTGAGTAGCAGTGTCTCAATACACATGTTGAACGTCGCAACAGCAGCACACGGAGGGTTTGACACCTCGGGTTTCAGTGTAGAAACTGGATCTCCACCACGTCGCACTGTCGAGATATGGTCTTGTCCCGTTTTTTGGTAGGACTGTGTTCCTGGGTTTTTGGGTGTATTTCTTTTCGAAAAAAAAAAATATCTGACTCACCACGTGGACGTGGTTACTTGCCTTTTTACGATATCGGCGTTTCTTATAGTGGAATTGCCGTACCGAAACCTTTCTTCTACCGCTGCCGTTGAAGATATGGCGCGGCGACCTCCTACTCCGTCGTGGTCTTCACGGGCCAGTCGCGCGGGAGTGTTGCACCCGCAGATTCATCTTTGGCTCCGTCAGCGTGCTTTCACGATAATTTTTTCCTTCTTTTTTTCCGATGTCGATGGCGTTTCAATATCAGGCTGGGCCCGCCTCCTGTTGCTACTGGTGCAGCTGCACCGGCTAATACAGAAAAAGGGACCCACGAAAGCCTTGCTCGTTTCGAGTGATTGCCCAGGTGTTCTGCCGAGGCGTGTTCTCCTCCTCCTCCTCCGCGTCGTACCTACCTCCAACCATCTGCTGCCAGTACTGATGGCCGGGCAGCTGCTTTCGACGATGTTCGTGCTTTTGTACTTCTCCAGAGGTCTATGATGGTGATCAAGCATGCCGCAGTACGGACGACCCAGCTATTATCAGTGGTACTCCCTTCAACCTACTGCCCAGCAGTCAGCAGGGCGCAGCCGGCGCCGTTGGCTGTTGAGAGACGCATGCAGACAGAGAGGCCGCTGCACCGAGCTCATCCACGGATCCTCACTTTTTGGGCGTTTGATAAATAAAATTAGTAGTTCTCTTTCTTCACTTGTTCCTCGTGCTTCTGCTCGTGTTTCACCTGATGGTGACACGCCAGCAGGAGCTGCTGCAGCCGATAGTTTGCCGGCCAAGCCTGCTGCAGAGGCCACCAGCTGCTATATTCTCGTGCCTTGCAGCAGCCCGTCTATGGCAGTAGCTTCCCGTCGGATGTCGTGTTGAACACTTATCCGCTACGTCGAGTTGCTGCTCCTGCTGCGTCACATGGAGGTCCAGCAGCTCCTGCCGTCCCTTTCCCTGCGAAGTTTGCTGTTGTAGGGAAGAACACCCAGGGGTCCGGGGAGGGGATGGCAGTCGAGAATAGTGAGAGTTGTTCTCCTGTGCGAGCAGCAGTTGATGCGGCCTTACTCCTATACGTCTTACCAGGTGCACCTGCTGGAGACCATGACACCGCGGGCTGTTCCCGTAGACTCCAGAAGCATCTTGCCTGGGCAGACGTTGTCCTCTTCGTTGAGTTATGAACAGCAGCTGCAGCAGGGGAGCCCCCTGCGGCCGCAGCAGCAGTTGCAGCATCTTCAACAGCAGGCTCACGATGAAGCAGGGAAGAGGAACCGCGACGTGTAGCAGGCTCTGCTTTTTGTTGAACAGGGCGACTTTGCAGAGAACAGAGGCAGTCATCCGCATATATGAGGTGTGGGAAGGAGATCAAGGGCAGCCTTACTCTGTGTCATCTCTGTCAGGTGCCGTGCCTGCGAGGAGGACTGCTGTCATACCAGAGGAGCGAGCAAGAGAGAGCAAAGAAGCAGGAACACTGGAGACGATGCGCCGTCCTTATTACGAGCTGCCAAGGCAGCCGGTGATGGTGAGTCTTGTTTCGACTCTGTTGCTACTGACAGCGCTGCGGTTGAAGATGTGTATGGAAATGCTGCATTTCGTGTGCCATCTGCTGTTCAGCAGCAGAAGCAGCAGCAGGGCGTGGAGCTCAGCAAAAGCGCCGTAGTCGCAGACGTAGCTCGAACAGAAGCAGAAGTGCAGGAGAACTATATCTCGTATGTGGACTGCGGCGTTCCGATTCATCCTCGTGGAGTCTTGAGGGAGAAGAGCCTTTGATCGCAACGGAGAGTTGCTGTCGAGTAACGAAGTGCCGGCCTCTCTACTAACACAGCAGCAGCCATGCTTGAACCCAAAACAGGCGGTGCAGCCAGAGGATCTTTTTCCAGTCGATTTTGCTGCAGAACACCTGTGGGGGTCGCATTTCAGCAGTGAGAAGAGGATATCTACGATCGCCAGAGACCCAGCAGCAGCAGGAGGTGCCTGAGAATGGAGACACGCTTTTCTCTGGTTTGCAAAAGAAACACCGTCCGGTTTGTCGCTCTCTCGCACGAGCAGCAACAATCTTTTTCTTCCTGCCGCTGTGGAGGAGGCTTCTCTCAAGTGCGACGACGTCCACTTCAAAGAGGATGGGGAGGTGCGAGCTCATCTCTTTTTGAGCCATAGCTCCCGCATGGTTGTCTATTTCTGCAGGCGCTGAGTTGCTTGATGCCGACAGAGGAAAGAAAGAAGAGGTTCAAGGGAGGATCTGCAGCAGAAGCTGGGACTGCTGGAGCAGGCCCAGGTGTTTCAATTTCTGCTGCTAGGGCTTCTCGGAGTAAAAGAAAGAGCTGGCGCCGCTGCACGCAGATCGATTAACAGTACCGGCGGCATGTTTCCGTATCCGCGTCAGGAGCAGCTGACTGTTGAGCAGCTACAGAAGTTATATCTTCGTTGTCAGCCGCTGCGATGGCGTGTGCGGCTCGAGATCTGTTGAGACAAGCTGCTGTGTCGCAGCAGCAGCAGAGAAGAAGACTCGCACCCGATTCTTGAAAGATGGGAAGCGGCTGGCGCAGCAAGCAGTAAATCTACAGTGGCAGCAGCGGCCGAGGAAGATGCTGAAGGAGCAATTGAGAAGGACGGAGGAAGCGTCGAAGCAAAGAAGCGAATGGCAGCAGCAGGATGCCAGATGACGAGAAGACCATCCAGAAAGTACCGCTAAGGGACGTGGCTCAGCTGCAGTAGAAGCGAGCCGCAGCGAACATTGGAATGCGGAAAATGCAGCAACGACCACTTCTGGAAAAGCAGCGATATCGAGGGTTCCAGCTGCTGGTCCTACTGGGAGAGCGGCGGATCGCTCTTTCATTTCCGGTGAGGTAGTGCAACAGATGACCACCAGCACAGCGCAGGCGAAAAAGATAGAGGCCAGGAGGAGGAAGAAGTCTAAAGAGCAACAGGCCGAGCAAGCGCTGAAGAGCGTCTCTGGAGTAGTGGAGGCGCAGTAGCGGTGATAGCGTCGGCGTACAAGAACAAGAGAATGGAGGACAGATTTTTCCTGGGGATAGTAACATAAGAACGGAAGCCACTTCATGGTGTTTCTCATTGATGCTGCTGGTGTTAGCATTGATGAAGGTGGTGGCAGAAAGAGAAGCAAGGTGAGCAGCGACAAATCGGCTACAGAAGACTCTGCGGGGTCCACCGCAGTCTTTGGCAAGCGATAGCAGCAGAACCGGAGGAGGTTCAGAAGGCGTAACTCCTTTATTCAGTAGCAGCAGTAGAAGTTTATTCGGAAGCGCACCTGTGGCAACAAGGAACGCCGAGTCGGAGAAGCCGAAAGGAGGCGCACAAGCAGGAGAAGGACTCAGCAGCAGCAGCAGCGGTAGTCAGGGTTAATAGGTGAAGAGCGTGATGTGTCCTTGTTTGGAAAAACGCTTCTTCCCCACGGAAGGTCAGGTGCCAGGCGGCTTGCCGCCGCCTCTGTTAGCAGCAACAGTAGTGCGGTTGTAGGACTGACAGGAGCTACGCAGCAGCCTCAGCAGCACTACAGCTGCGGGAACAGCTCCAGGAAAGTAGACGTTGCTTCCTTTTGTCTTCATTGGGCGGGGGCAACGCCAGCTTCAAGTTTGTTTGGAGGGGGCCCGTAGTAGTAACAGCGCGCCGCAGCAGCAGGTACAGCAGCCCGTAGCCGCAACGCAGGTCGGCGGAAAGTCTTTCTCAGGCAGAGCAGAAGTCTAAACAAGCAGCTGAGGAACCAGCCCTTGGCAAAGAAGCTGCCGGCGGTCCCAGCACGACAGAACGGGACGCGAAAGATGCGACAGCACATGGTACAGGGGCAGAGAAGCCTGCGGAAGACACACATCGGCGTTGCCATGGTGGCAACAGAATCTCAACAAGCCGTGCTCCGTGATGCCTGAAGAGGACTTCGCACCTGAAGCGGACGACGAGGAAGAAAGAGAGGAGAAAGCCGGCGGCGATACAGAAGGCGCTGCCACCCTTGAAGGTGCCGAACATCTTTGGAAGCAGTAGTAGCGGATTGTTTGGATCCGCTGGGGCGAACGTTCCGCCTTTATCACTTTTCAAGGACGCTGCCGCCGCGTCTTCGCAGCCCTCTGCGAGTTCTTCAACGTCTGGAACATCTCCACCGGCAGTCGCAGTAACTTCTGCACCTTCTCTTTTGGCTCTGCTGAGAGTGGAACTGGACTGTGGAACCAGAACAACAGTAGTAGCACTGGAAGTAGCTTATTCGGGGTTTGACAAAGTCTTCCGCAGCAGGTCCTGGCCCCCAGTGGCCCCGCCGCCTTTTTGTTTGGAGGGGCGTGATTCCAGCAAGCCGTCTTCCTCCACAGTTGTCCAGTGTCAACTCCGCTGCTCCCACATCACTGTTCGGCAATAGCGGCGATAGTAGCGGGACGGCAGAGAGCAGCAGCCACTGACTTCGTTGTCAGGCAGCATTACCGCGAGCAGCAGTGTCTTTCCCACGCAGAAAGCATCTGCCTCGCTGTTTGGTGAGATCCATCTTTGGAAATCCAGTGGCATCGTCGCAGACCACCAGTACCTCGCAGCAAACAACAGGGACATCGGCAGGTTCAGTTGCAGGAGCTGGCCTATTTGTCTTTGGAGCAAGTGGAGGCACCAGCACGACTTCTGCTACGACAGCAACAGCCCTCCCTGCGGGTCAGACACAGAAAGGGACCGGTGACATGACTGCTGTGCAAAGCCTCTTTAATTCACCTCTGGAGCAACAAGCACATCAGGCCAGCAGCGGGACAGGCAAGCGCGGCCGCGACACAGCGGATGGCGGTAGCACAGCAGCAGTGCCAGCAGGAAAAAGTCTCTTTGCAGTTGCCCTGCGTCAGCACAGGCTCTTCTGGTCGGGGGGGCTAGGATTGTTTGGGCAACGCATCCCAACAGGAGGAAGCACTTTGTTTGGTGGAGTCACTCCAGGAAGTGGCAGCACCCTGTTTAATACAGTAGCAGCACAGCGACAGGCGTTAGCTGGGCAGACGGATGGGAACGTGATGGGAGGAGGAAGCACCGGGTTGGTGGGAAGTGGTAATTTTCTGGGAGATAAAGGTCACAGTAGCAGTACGTCGGGTTCCTTATTTGGTGCAACAAGGTCTGCTACGCCTGTATTCGGAAGCAACAGCAGCAGTGCCAGCAACAAGGACGCAGCAAGCAGTTCGGTGCCCACGCCAGCTGGTGGCGGTGTAAAACGCAGCATCAGCAGCTAGAGGCAACTCAGTAGGCTTGTTTGGCAGCAGCAGTAACAACAATCCTTTCAGCTTTGGAGGAAGCAGTGGCTCAGGAGGTTTCTCTCTTCGGTAGCAATGTGGCCAAGCCGTTTGATAACACCCGGCCTGCAACAACCGAAGGCAGCTTTACTGCTGCGCAACCACTCTGGTCTGCAGAAAAGGACCCGGCACTACGCAGGGTTTATTCCCCGTGCCGGGCAACACCATCTCGGGGACGGGGCAGCGATGAGCAGAACCGATGCCGGTGCTACGGCAGGAGCGACGCCAAATGGAGTTCTCCAGCCACAAAGAAGTCCTTTCGGTGGATTTTTGCTGGGGTGCTAGCGATGGTGGATCAGGGGCGGCTGCCCCAGGAAATTCGACGAGCATGCAGGGAGGATTAGAGCCCTGCGCCTAGCTCGCTCTTTGGTAATGCCCTGGGGCATCTCCCAGCTTCACCTTCGGGCTGCTTCAGCAACTGCTACACTTGAACAACAGCAGACCTTGGGTATCCCAGGTGCTGCAGGAGCACCAGGGGAGCCGAAGGTCAAAACGGGGGAAATGCTTTTTTGGGCACCATCCTCAGGTGTCCGACGTCCACGGCTAACCATTAGAGGACCAAACAATAGTGCCATACAGGATGTGTAGACGGAGATGTAATGATTGATGTAGGGCACCTCCGAGCATTTTGTCGAAGCGGACTGATGGCACTGACTTAATGCAAGTGTTCTTGGTTTGTGTCGTCACTGAGGAGCTGTGCAACTGGGAGTGTGTGCTGTCTTCGATCTACGAATGGCTGGAACATATGTCAGCCTGGATGGATGTGGCAGGTTACGTGGCAAAACCATTATTGGTTAGCGAACTTTTCAGGCGGCTGGGACCTTATGTTGAAGTGCTCAAGATCAGGGAAGGAAACATTGTTGATAATGCCTGAGACTTGACCCCTTTCGTCTGGGGGCATACATCTCCAGGCAATTCGAGCGCTTGCTACAGATTATTTGGGAAAATGTTTGCAATAGTGCATACTTCAAGAACCCTTTACGAACGGCGGACTGCGCTGAACCCGTTTTTATATACAGGGCTCTGAGGGTACGCGTGTATGCACTTTCACGCTGCGTCACGGATTTGCTTTTTCTGCCACGTAGGGAACAAGTGCAGCATTAGCTTTAGCACGGAACACTATTTTCTTTTACCCTGATGTTTATGTCCGGTACAGAACGTTGCTTTCTCCCAGCTGCTGCAGCCAACTTTCTGGTGGCTTTCAAACCGCGCATTTGTGAATTCAGTACAGATCGCGTTGAAGACGTTATTACGGTTGACATGCAAGGTTGTAGTCTGTTTTTTTTTTAAGTTTCCAATTTTGGCTGGATACATCACCGTTAGCTTGTGCTTGATATCCCAGGGCATCAAATATCTCAGGCCGCGTCAACTGTGGGATGCCAGCATTTGCACGCGTGCTGGACTCTTCCTCGCTCATCACAGGTGACACATGCTTGGAGGTTTAATCTTTTGTATCGGTTACACTCGGCTGTCACGAGATTGTAGACTGCGGCAATGTTCCTTCTACAGCTCTTTTCAGTTACCACGCTGCTGATGCCTGTCGCAGGCTTCGAGGAAAAGACGCACGCGTCAACTAATACTCAGGCTATACGGAGAAGTGATTATAGAAAATTTGATTGCACGTACCTGTGACATGATTCAGACTTGAAAAATAAACTGGTTAGTTATATGGAGTATCGGTTGGCCGTTACATTGTCCAAAAATGTTAATTGTGTTCGATGACTACCTCCATCCGACGGGTGTGCGATCCACGCCTTGGGCATGCGATGGTAGTCGCTCACAGATACCTGTTTGTACGCAACTGAAAGAGATGCATCAGTCTTTCTATCTATCGCGTTAATTTTACAGACTTTTTCAGGCAGACATCTCTATGCCATATAAATATTGTGTGCGCGGCTGAAGTAGCGCTGGCAAAGGAGTGGTTATCTGCTGAGGTTCGACATATATATCAGTTTACGCATGGACTTGTGTCCATGGGTAGTTGCTGTGGGTAAGAACCGCTCGACATATTTTTAGATGTCCGGTGAAACGGTCCTAGCTCGAGCAAAAAACAGGGTTGTACTGCAATTCCGGCTGCACGACTGTCTCCGAGTGTATGTTTCGTAGAGTACGGTGTTTTGAGATACTGTAAACTTTGTTTTTTTAACAAACTGGTTTTCGCTACGCGGTGATTCGTCTGCCATGGGATATGACGCCTGGTAATTCGTCGGGTACAAATATCATTCTACAATAAGGTCGCAACTGTGTAACTAGTGTACCGGCGGGCGTTAGTACTGTTCCAACAGGTTTTGCTGTCGAGCCTTGTACTTCCTTTTTAAAACATCCATCTTTTTCTCACTAACAGTGGCATGATCTCGATGCCGCCTTAATCAACAACTCACAAGACCTTGCGGCATCAACAATGAGCGATCTCTTGAGGAACTGCAAACTTTCAGAAGGGCGAACTGTGTCACCGACAGACGTCAGTACTTTACAATGAAAATCCATTACGCCAGAGCGGGGGCGGCCGCGTTTGGACTAAAACAATTTCAGGCACAACTTGCTTTACAGCGTGGCTGGTAGTAGAATAAATAACAGAACAAAGTTGTACAGGTTTGTAGAAGTATACGCATCGCTCTTTGGGGTGTACATAGCGCTCACTGCGGATGCATTGGTGTTCCACTTGCAAAATTGATTCTAAAACACAATGCGATAGCAGCTGCAGCAGTGAGGGAGAATGCTGAACTTGTCCTCTCTGGATAATTAATGCTGTAGAAAGAGCTGTCAACAGCTGTCTGGGTGAATGCTACTCAAGCTACAATGTTGTCGTTTCGAGCTTGCAGTCGCACGGAAAGTAATTGATAGTGCCTCTGGTAACGTCAACCTACATAGAATGTATAACAGCCTTGAGCTATGCGCAGAAGTGATGCAACTTCCCTTCGATGGAGTGGCGTGCCCGTTGTTCTGTCACTGAAGATGTTTTTGATTTTGCAGCCACGCGAGAGCGTCAGTCTCATCTTTTTCGCTGTTGCAGCTGCGAAGGTGAAGTGACCCTAGAGTTATCTCTCACCTATGTTGAGGTTCCACAAGGTTGGCAACTGGTTCTGTGGGTGAGTTGGAGGAAGGCTACAGCATCAACGTCATTTACAGCATCGTATTTGGGCAACTGTGCTGGTGGGTACAACTTGAAAGAGGATAAACGAGAACGTTAAATTCTGCTACTGACTGGGGAAGGGAGCATTCCCTGAAAAATTGCAATCTCGAAATACCAAGCCGTGCAACGGTCCAGAAATGCATAAATCTACGTATCTTATGAGTCCAGCGGCTTGTAGAGATTGAGGCTTTGCGAAGGACCTGTAACAGCAGAAATTGGTTGCATGGCTTCGTTAGTTCTCATCCTGTAAGAGTGTTAGAGGTGTCCCGGGCGCAGTTGTTCAAGGCAGTGACGTTGTAAGTAATGAAAGAGGTAGTTTATCATGATAGAACCGTCCGGTACAGGGCTCAAGTTGGCCAGCAGGCTTTACGTATTACACTGTACACTCGAGCACTGGAATCCGTGGGCGCACACAGCGGCGCATTTGCGTTTTGTACTTTTACGTTGTATTCGACGTACTCACGGTTCTACACCAGGCGGGCTCTGACTGCCTCGCAGCTGAGCCTTTTTGTTTGTTTTCTAAGCCATGCAGGATTGAACTATGAAAAAGTGTATTAAGTATACGGCTATCATTCCCGCTGCAGGAAAGCGTCTACGCGGCATAGTGGTGGAGCCCTTATGTCTGGAAAAGCCGCTCCAGAAGGCTTTGAGGCCACACCGCTATTCGCATAAACTAGTCTAATCTGACGTGTACCGTGAAAGAGGGACGAATTGATGGGATTTGCTGTGTTCGGTTCATACATAGAGTTTGAATTGAATTTGGTGGACGAGTTTGTAAAAAGGCGCCAGCCAATTTTTGAGTGATGTGCAAGCCTCGTTCTCAGCTGTCCTCATTCGTATATATACTTGCCGTACAACTGGTAGACACCGTGTAGGAAAAGGCGCCTCAAGGGTACATCTTTAAAGGTGTCTAGATTTGTACCAACGCCGGCCTTCGAGAGACACGCAGGGCCTTATTGGACCTGCATTGCTTAACTTTCCTCCACCTACACCGAGACAGCTGAGAGATTGAAATGTTTACACTGTCACGTCTTTCCAGGCCCGTTCACCCTCCTTTCGCGGTGGAAGGCTGTCACTGCAACGACTTGTTCCGGTATGGACTAACAAAGGAGCTAGACAGACGCCTTCGAGCCCTCTGCCCAGATTAAGCGCCCTTTACCTCGTGACACGAAAAGTAGTAGTGGTGATGCATTCTCTGTGTGACAAGATTTTCAAAAGACAGCACAGGATCAGTCTACATCTATCAAGGGCATACGGAGACACGATGCCAGCCTGTGCACGTGCAAGCATACTGTATACCTGTGTAGTACAGTATACTAGAAAAACACTCCATTCTTCTTCCTGAAATGTCCTGAACTCGCTTCGATAGCACGCAAAGGAGAACTCGGTGTCAACTTATGTCTACGAGGTCTTCCGTGTAGAAATAATAACGGAATACCCGCGCAGCTGACGCTACCTGGATTTCGTCGGGTTTGCATCCTATGCCGCGGCACCTCGGACCTTCATCATGCAGTAGCGGGATTGTTTTAAGAAAAGGCAGATACAGTGGTTAACGGTTAGAAATATGAAGTGGTTTCTCAGGCAGGCTCAAGAGCCAGCAGTGTTAGAAAGAAGCTTGCTTCGTGAAGGTCTCGCTTTTTCAGAATACTCAGCCTTGTCGACCAGGCTAGCAGTGCTGCATATCTGCTCTATAGTAGGAAAGTATTGCTCCTCGGAAGGAACTCATACCTTCTTCGTGCTTATAGGCTAACAAGCTCATTGGACTCGTTCAATTCCCCTACGTAGAACTTCGTGTGACGCTGCTGCCTATGCTGGCTCTGCCTCGTCTGTCTTCAAGCGTCATCTGAAACTCATTGGTTAATGAACAGACAACAACAGTTCTGCATATTTGTCCCGCAGGCAGCCTGCACATATGCGAAAACGATCCCAAAACGTGTCTGTTGTGGTTATCAATGGTATATGGGACATTTCAGATCTTAAAGAGAACTACCAGGCAATTAGTGCGTCGTCATTAGTGACTGGAATTTTTAGAAGTCCCGCGCGATACTTCCTCGTGTGTGCCCCTACGCAGTAGCCTCAGCAGCAAGCGTTCCTTGCAAGCATTTGCCGTCGTAGGCCGATGATAGTCAATTTTACCATGTACTCTTGCTGGGATGCACTGTTGAAGGCTCGCATTGTCTTCTATATTCTTATCTTGGCTATTCTAGCATAAGCCGAGTTGTATGTCCGTTGTTCGACATAGTGTGCAGCTATGCCTGTAAAGGTAGTTGCGCACGCGGGAGTGTTTGTCCTTTGACCGCACAACGTTACTCCCTTCACGCTTGAGACCTTGCTGCAGATGAAAGCCGACGATTTCTCCGACTGGATGCCTGATTCTCACCGGCACTCCTGAAATGCGTCATTTCTGTCGACATCGATGATAGATTTGTTTGACTTTTGAGACTTTTTCGTTCTGCGAACACGTTGCATATTATGTCACGGTTGTCTCTCTGTGTCGTTCCAACCTGTAGGCGTGCATATGCGCGCACGTACAGCGAGCGCTACGCTTATGGGACCGTATTTGTTTGTAATTATGCTGTGAGCGTAGGTACGAACATGAGCTGTCCAGCAGCCAAGATTTTCTCTGTAATGTAGACTTCGCACCCGACGATATCAAGCCCCTCACGCCCACCTGTGAGCGTTTAGAGAAGAGGGCACACGGAGAAATGTGTGAGCAGCACGGTGGCACAAAAAGTCTCTTTGCTGGTGCAAAATTATGTTGGTGGTACAGCGTCTGTGACGCTTTGGAATTAGTCGAGGAATGTAGTTATGGTAGGCAGAGCTTCATTTTTTAACTTTGAGCCCTGTCGTATGTACTGCAGTGAAAAACACTAACAAAGAACTTGGTACGTAGGGATCCCTTTCCTTTAAGCTTCGAGCACCTCAGAAAACTTCCTCTTCTTCCAATGCATCCACTTTGCAGAGTCCAGAGCACTTCTTTGCGGAAAAAGCCTTCCTTTCTTTCATCATGCTGCTGATGGGAGAGAGATTTCTATCACCATTAACGAAGCAATGTAAAACCTCAAAAGTTGCTGTCGTAGTATTTTCGCGATCCACCTCTCAGCTACTACGTGGCGGTCAACGTACAAACAATCAGTGTTCCCTATAATGCTACAGAAACGTCAGGAAGAATTCTATTTGCTGGTGTTACCATGTCATTGGGAGGAAGAAAGGTAAGCGAGTTGTCCTCCTCGTCAGCTGTTGTTCGAGCAAAAAAACATTGAAGCAGAACAAAACGCAAGGGCCCTTTCACCGCGTCGTCGAGTTCCCGAATGTCTCGAAACTGCGCCACCTCAGGCATCCGAAGGGAGAAAGGAAAGATGGCGAAACAGACGCAAATGCGTCAAAACCCTCCTCCACAGTGTTAACGCGCAGCAGCTCTCTATCCCCCTGCGCCCACACGGCTATCCTCGTCTAGAGCTTCAGTAGACGCGGGACAAGGCGCTGCAAAGCGAGCATCGCGTAATCTCGTCTGTACAGGCAAGTAGCACGCGCGGACTGTCGTGTTTATTCCATCGAAACTGTGTCGCTTCTGAATCCTCATTTTTTCGCGTGGTGCCTACACAACAATGACGGACCCACCACGTAGTGACAGCTCACAAACTACTCAAAAAGACGTTGCGGCAAACTCTTCCGGAGAGTATCAGCAACAGGGCTACCACCGGTATACGTCTGACAAACCAGTTTGCCGCCACTACACCCACCACGCATCCAGGGACACGTAACACCAACTCCGCCAAAGAAGAGATGAGGACTTACGCCTTGTCTTGCTGCAAGTGACAGAGCGTTCCAACACGAATGATACATCTAAGATGTCCTCAAACCACCCAGCGAGAGCGTCTCGAAGACGGTGACCTCAGTTGAAGATGACCCGTGTGTTCACATCTGTCGTGCCCCGAAGCCGGGAAAAGGAACTGGAGAAAGCTTATCTAATGGACGCGAATCTGAGGCTCACTCGCGTACAAGAACAGCGAAGCTATTTGCCAGCGGGACGTCATATCTAATGATATACCGAGTCATGCTGCACGAATAAACAACACAGTGACTGGGCAGCATCAGATAACAATGTTTCTGCAGGTGAAACAACCGAAAAAGACGCGCAGGCGTGTGCCACGCCGTCAAACGTTACGCGGACAAACCTCCCCGCGTGGAAAGACGTTGGAATACTACGAGCAAAATCAAATTTTACCACCGCCCCCCAACGCAAAGTCGGAGACTTGGACGATACCATCATCTACCCCAGCGATTACAGGCGACCGCAACGAAAACTGCCGCCAAAAAGCAAAGCAGGAAGCAAAAGCACAGGAATCACGCCCCTCCCGGATCGCGGGGGACGGCGAAAGAAAGAAGACGTTCATACCGCTCGATGCGACTGCTTGACAATGGACGGTGGAACTACAAGATTCGGACTCTGAGCGACGGATGGGGAAGTTTTACACTGCTGGTTATCGCAGGCTTTGTCGCCTGCGTAGCCTTTTTCATCGCGATTCTTCTTATTTCATGGCACATCACAATGAAGCCTACGCTACACGCCCTTCTGTAAGACAAAACTAGGTGCCAACGGGAAATGTGCATGCACCGGATGCTGTTGACAGACGACTGTGGCCTCTGAATGCAATTTTGTGGAAAGGCTTGGCTGAAAACAACGTCTCGAAACACGTGTAGTAGCCATGATTCTCCGTGACAACAGTGTGGGGGAGGTGTGCGTACAATGGGCCTACACGTTGCCTGCCATCCCGTCTCTTCGAGGTGATGGTACATGCTACGCCGACTGCAAAGTGGCGTGACCTGACAGCGCCGCATGCTTGCACATCAAGAAGGCGATCATGAATGGCCCGTTCACAACAGGGAAGAAGAAATACACGGTTGTTGCTGTTGTGGAATTTACAAAATCACAGGTGCCACCTTCCGCACCAAACGTAGCCAGCATCACTCTAAAGATCTTTAGCAATTCCGGGCTGACGCATAATACACCACAGGGCACCGTGCTGAGACTTAGACTGATGGCGACCACTAGTATGTACGTGGCGTTGCCCAATTAGACTTGACGTGAATACACATCACAGGTACGCAGAGAAGGCTGCACACAACGAAATGATCAGGGCTCGCTCCTTCTTAGTCCGTCTTGCAAAAAAACTCGTCGTCTCGAAACATAGGTGACATGCGTGCGTAAATGTGTACATTTCGCGTAGATCACATACACCTACGCTGATGTACGTGTACAGTACGCATGAGCGAAGAACTAAACTAAGTGAAACTGTAGTCTACAGTCTACGCGGAGTGTGCGGGTTTTTTTCTTTCAGCGTAAGCGGAACAACAGCAGACGAACAACGTCGCCGCATTGGAAGCTCGACATGCCGTAATTATGATGAGCTCAGGACGGCGGCGGTCTACGGCAGCAGGCGCAAAGTGGGGACCCTTCTTTTCCAATCCGCCGGGCAGACACAGCGTTCTCTACACAGCACCTACGAATATTTTATACTGTGGAAAAACCAGGGTGGTTCAAATCCTCAGTCCTACCCAGATGACGAGGAAGAATGGCGGGGCAGTCGCGTTCTCTTATACAGAATCTGCCTATCATATCATTGCGTGAAATTGGTCATCTGGGTCACATTCCGTGCGAGGCTACACTCACCAGGTCACCGAGAGAAACATTTGAGCGCAGTCTTTCGCAGGACGAGACAACAGCAAGCGCATAAAGCATTATTTTCA
The DNA here is from genome assembly GCA_036365155.1 of Meriones psammophilus. NCBI lineage: Eukaryota > Metazoa > Chordata > Mammalia > Rodentia > Muridae > Meriones > Meriones psammophilus. The sequence continues at coordinate 24,324 of JAEOAE010001264.1, forward strand.
TTACCATTGCTAATACTACCACTGGTGCTACTTACTCCAACTCCCTCAGTGTGCACAGGTGACCACCACGTGGGTGTTAAGTATGATTGTATGCAGATTGTGATAGATCACACTTTGCACGTGCCCAGTGTTTCTCAGTTCAAAGTCTCGTAGTCAGAAAAGCGGCGCTCATCCATGGTAAATCGTGTGGACACGCCCGGATATTTTTGAACCATCTGTCAAAGACTGCGCAGGTCGCACGTCAGGACATGGAAAGTACCGTCACGCTGGAAGAGCCAACGACAGTGGTGGTTCGAAAAAAGCACCTGCAGCGCACAACAGGAGTAGGAAGTTAAAGAAAGAGCACGGTCGTTTTCTGTATCGCTGAGCTGTTATAATTCTTGCACGCATCGCACATTGAAGATTGCCGATGTACGGGGCTCAAATCTGCGGATAAAGGAAGCGACGTTGTTTGTGTAAAAACTCTTTTAGACATCAACATTCCATCCACTGGAAATATAGGGAATACTGCCAG
>JAEOAE010001850.1:0-23760 GCA_036365155.1 Meriones psammophilus
ATGGGAGGAAGGATCTCTACACCAGCGAGCACCACGGCAAAATGTCACTGCGAGACTGGACGCCTGGAGGCCTTCCGTTAATTATAGAGACATATTGCTCTTTTTATCCTATGATATAATATATATATATATGGGTCTTAGCCTTATATATAGAGAGAGAGAAAGAGAGAGAGAAAGAGAGACATGTGCTCATGTATATGTGGGAGTAGGCTCATAAGCAAGTATGAGACAAATGAAGATCAGTTGCAGTGAGGTTCGAAGGAAATGTTTGGTGTTTAGAAAGGCCGGAGAACAAGGGCTACGTCACAGCAGAAGAGTGCAACGAGAAAAGACGTTCCATGCAGTGCTGTTGCTATGTTTCTGTTGCTCTTCTAGTGTACGTACATCCCAGGGTGCCTCCTCTACACAACTAAAGTCAGTTTCTGAAAGATCGCGTTTCACACATAAATCAATAGACACAAAAAACACTTGCTACAACAGAAATTGCAGCAGGAAAGCAGCAGCATATTTTGAGAGCAGCAACAGGATGGGCGCACCAGCACAAAATAAGCTGCAGCAGAACGTTCAGGAGTTCAGCGTGGCCGACGCAGAAGCAGCAGAGCGTCGACCTCATGGCAGCAGCAACAAGGGCCCACAGCCCCAGCAGCGTCCTTGCAACAGCAGTAACAGTTCTGAGCTGTAGCAGGTGAAACTCTCAGCACCAGAAGACTGCAGCGGCAAGGCCAGTACAATAGCCAAAGCACAAATGGTGCAGCAAGAAGAGAGCATCAGCTGCAGCACTGAACGGAGAAGGTAAAGAAGCGCAGCAACAGAATCAGCTGTTACCACGCACACGAAGAAGCGAAATATACAGGAGTCCTATTCCGAAGGGTTTGACATAGCAGCAGTAGAAAACATGATGAAGGAGTCCTAAAATGATGAGTTTGGACGTAGGTGGCTCAAGGCAACAGTACACGTAACAGGTCGAGATTTCTCTCGTGCACATAGCGAGACTATATAACGGCAGAATATGCTGTTGTTGGTTTACCTGGTGCCGTCGCGCCAGCAGCAGAACAGGTTGTTCTATTTTAGCGGCCGGAGCCGCAGTTGTTGATGGTGCAGCTGGCTGTGTCTTCGTGGGATCACCTGGTTTGCTGGTGGCAAGCTCGGAGGATCTGCTCTTCCTGCGGCAGGGGATGAGTCCCTGCTGCCCCAGTGGTCTTGGCCTGACTCGAGAAGCAATTTCCCATGTTGATGCCTTGTGGAGAGTGCTGAAGCAGCCGAGCAGCACCAACACAGGGCGGCACCAGCAAAGAAAACAGCAGCCACAACGCGGGCGAAATAGCCTCCACAGCAGCAGTAGTGCGAAGAAGGGCAGTTGTACGGGCAACAAGAAGAAGAGGAAAAGCAAGGAAAAGAGAGAAACGGGGATGCACTAGAACTCAATGCAGTAGCAGTTGGTGGGGCAGCGTGGCAGGCGAGAAGAAATCGAAACACGACGAGCGAAAGCGACAGAACGAGCGAGCAGTCAAGCGACGAGAGATAAGAACAAAGATTCTACCATTAGATTGCTACTGCTGCTTTGTGTGCGATAATTCGAAGAAACAGGACGTTAGCTATGTAAAGGAGAATAGAAGAATATGGAAAATCACGGGATTTTCTCAAAAAAGCGCTGCTGGGGCGGCAGCACGTCAACAGGAGCGGCTCAAGAAGATAAAGGTCTCCGCTCCAGGAGCAGTGGTGACAGGCGCAAGGGCAGCAACGACAGGAAAGCCGTTGGAAAGACGCAAAAGAGAGTGAAGAATGATATGAAGATGGCAAACAATCGCCATGCAAACAAAAAACGCCGCAACAGACGAAAAAGAAAAAAGTTTGACGTTCACAATCCTCTGGCTAACAGCACTGCAGCTAGCGAGAGAGGTCCATTGACGGCACTCCTCCTCAAACACTGCAGCGATACTGCTACTATAGCCAGCAGCAATAGCAGCAGTAGTAGCAGCAGTAGCAGTGCTGATCGCAGCCGTAGTAGCAGCGCCAGTAGCAGCAGTAGCAGTAGCAGCAATAGCAGTAGCAGTAGTAGGAGCAGCAGGAAGGGGAGAGCAGTAGGAGGAGAGCAGGGCAGGAGCAGCTCGAGCAGCCGTTGAAGCGTAGCCGACTGGCGAACAAATCGAACGGTTGCTGTTCGCCGCGTGCGGCCTCATTGTACACGTAGAAGAAAGGAGCTGTTCACATCTAAGCAGCTAGAAGAAGGCCCAGGTGCGTTGGCGGCAAGCAGAAGGAGGAGTGGAGTTCTTGCTGCCAGAAGTTGAAAACGCTTTCTTACCACCGCGTCGCCGCACTCGACGACGCCATACCTCAATCGTAGAAGAGGTAGAAGCAGCAGCAGTTGTTATGAATCAGCAACAGCAGCGGTGTCAAACCAGCAGCAGGCCTTATCAACTAGCAGCATCATATTGCACAGTCTTCTCAGGAGACTCCACCTTCGTCGCGTAGCCCCAGCAGATTCCATAGAAAATGACATATCAGAGGTTCGATCATCATAAAATAGAAGGCGCGAAGCCGCTTGCAGCATCACTCATACTACTCTTGCTGAACCCATTTTTTCTGACGTCATGAGAAATAACAGCACAGGCGGAGCTGGCGCTGGTGGAGATTCTCCACCTGCTGGTGGTCGCTCACACGAAAACTCTTGCTGCCGCACATTCTCTTCGAAACCCAAGCGAGCAGCACCAGCTGATGATGCGTGTAGAGCTGAAACAGAGCCTGCCCACGTACGTATTACTTTCACTCATGTAAAGCAGCGGTGACTTTTCAGATGTACGTTGCGTCAGAGTGAATGTGTGAAACGGCGTAGCAACCCCCTCACAGCGGAAACTGCAAGAGAGATTCGGACGAGAAAAATCTAAAGACTGGGCGTTGTATTGAGCCGCCAGCGAGAATGTGTGTCGAGGAGGCGTAAGAAAAGCCGGAAATACATGTAGACGGGCACTGTATTTGTACATGATGACACCTCTTGATTGTCGCGTAGGTGTGCGGCACGATATTCTTTGTGTAAATGAATAGAGATGCCCAGCCGTCAGTATGGACGAGCATACAAGCATATCTATAAGCTATGCATGCACCTGTGTGTGAAAGTATAGGTGCATAGTATGACTTCCGAGCTTCTGTCAGCGGTTGGTGCGTCCACAGGGCGTCTGTATACCTGTACACACATACACAGAGAGAAAGAGATACGCACACGCGTATAAGCTACCTAAGCGAATCTGCATAGCTGTACACACATACACAAAGAAAGTGATACGCATATGTATCTATCTATAATTGTGCACACGCGTATCGCTCCTAAGCGAATCCGCCGCAGCATACGTATGTATAAGTTTGTACTGCAACGGATTCGCTTTGGTGCGTGTGCGCCTGTGTACTTTGCACACGCGTCTCCATTTTGTGCAATATTCTTCAGACCGAGGCAGAGCCGGCAACGAGCAAGTGATAGCCGCCTCTTGTTCTCCTCGGATGGTCTCGACTGCTGAAATGCGCTCCAACTGCCACAACCTGCTGCTGATTTTCCTTTTGTTAAAATCAATATACAACAACCGATGACAGTTTATGTTCGTTCAACAACAGAAGCAACAAAAAGTCTACACCTACTGCAGAAAAGAGAAATTTACATAGACGTCATGTTTTGAGGAAGACAGAAGGGGTAAGTGGAGGAGCATATCACCATAAGGAAGAGTGCACGTCCGTGAACACTTCCATGTTAAAGTTTGTCTAACACAGCCCATAACATCGATATGTCTATTTTTGGATAGACAGACAGGTGAACAGACAGAAGTGATACTGTGCTCATTGTGAGGAAAAGTGACACACTCGTCTCAGGTTTAGATACAACTCCACAATTACACGAAGTGCACATTCTACTAGACTTTGCGTGATTGAAAAACATGGTCACTGCGCAAGCATACTAGATTGTGCGCATGTTTCCACAAGTGCAGCTGCAAGATTTGTTGCGCACAAAAATTCACTGATGAGAAACTGGTTCGCCTACATTACCCTATCCGCTCGGGCAATCATACAAATGTATTGCCGTGGCCACGGAAATGGAAACCCGCTCATATACGAACATCTGCATCGGCAGACAATCCGACATACATGCACAATAGAGGGCGGACCGCATTGGTTCGCCTGCGTAATCGTTACTGACGCCGAAATGCATCTCTTAACCATTTCTTCCGTGTCTATATACATATATATATATATATATTTATGAGTGTAGTGTATCCGAGTTCGTTGGAACGGATTACGTGCATATTTCCTCACTTAATCCATTTCTTCCGTGCGTATATACATATATATATAATTGTAGTGTATCTGAATTTGATGGAATGAACTTTCGTGCATAAAGTTCTCCATATATATACATACGGATAACTGTAACACGTCCACGTTTCCGTAAACGACTTCTGTGAGTGCACACCTAGTGTATTTCTCGTTGAAGAAAGACCGTGAACATAATGCAAATAAAGAGGCAACACCTAAATTCCTCAGCTCACAAACAGACAACCCTGCGTTGACATCACTAGCATGACGCATGGAGGCTAAGTACGGGTGGGTGACTGTATGGGAATCACAACTTGACGTAGACATCAACCTATATTGTAATATAAAGAACGAGACACAGCGAGCCCAAAGGTGTGGATAATCCCCATATAAATGTACGATAAAGACGCAAAAAAGTACCCGACAGCTGGAGTTAGAAATATGGCGTGAAATACAAGAGCGACGCGTGAAATGGGAAGCGATGGGGCAGATGTACACGGCTACACACGTTACGCGGACTGCGCAGGTGGATACGTTCAAAGAGAATCAACCAGGGACACAGTGAGGTAGCGGGTAAACCAGAAGGAAGTGCCGCTGGCAAGAAAAAAAGGTATATGCTAGTAAGACAGCTTCACAAACTAGCTGTGTCATTACTTCTGCCCAGACGGCATGTAGAAGCTAGTATAAAGCAAACAAACTATCGTTGATAGTGTCTTGGTGCCATTATACTGCTGTGCGAAGCTGCTTGTCTACACAGGCGATATACCACGATGCCTTTTCCTGGGGTATGCGTAGAACTTCCTATCCTTAAATCTGTTGGTGTCTGGTCGCGTCGTGCTGTTGTACTCCCCCTGTTCAGGGTGTCTATGCTAAGTCAATGCTGTTACACATTTATTTTTTCTGTAATCTTTTCCAAAGGAACATGGAATCGCTTCTAAGCACGTCTTCATGCTTTTGCGTGCGAGACCACTCGACACCTCGATGTAAAGTGGCTCGCACAGCAGCGCTTACAAAGTTGAGGTTATTCTTGCCTCTTTATCGCATAACTATCTTCAGATAAGCATTCACCGTCGAAGATGATGGCTGCGACGTTGATGGACAAAAAAATAGCGCGCGAACACGTGCGTATCGTGCTCTCCGCGAACAAGTTGGTCGCGTAAGTCAGCCGTTACGTATCAGTGGTCTTGATTTCTTCAAGAGTCAAAAAACTGTGAACGTCTCAACTAAATCTGTCAAAACTGTGGGACGTCTAAATGAATTGGAAGAATCAAGGACAGATCTTGCTGAATACTCAATAAAATACAAAGAGTGGAACAAAAAACGGCTATTCCACAACGGCTGATTTTCAGGCGGACTTGTATATATACTGGATACCAGCCGATACGCCTCAAAACGGCGTACACACAAATACATATAGGATGTACACCACAGCACAGTTATCCTTGCAGGCATACGCATGTGCACACGGCCTGCAAGTACATCAACATATGAGTTTGTATGACTTCAAATGTATGTGTGCAGGACGGCAAGCGACCGAGTCAACAGAGACCGTTAAGAAAACCTGGATGTATAGTTGACGCTCGAGTCTCACGAAAATCCACAACTGCCGTGCCCTGCTTTCCCTTCCTTCGCTGCCCGTTACCTCTGCACCTAAGCTATAGCGTCTCCTTGTGTTCGAGGGTACATAAATAGAAACAATGTGCCTACGCACCACGCCGCGCCGAAGTACGATATTACTCTACCGCATTTGACAGAAGATGTTTTGAAACCCCGACGTAATTACCCGGTGACAGAACTGCCTCACCCCAACGGTAGAACTCTCCACCGTTCAGAGCATTGTCTGTTTCCTAAGGTGGCGCGTTCGTGTCGCTTCACGTACGACTGCCTTGTAAAACATTTCGGCGGTAAAGAAGACAAACACGTGAGCGAAGTGACGCGCATTGTAGGCGTTCAAGGCGACGCAGAAACCAAGCCTGCCTCAAAACAGCTGCATCTACACGACACACCTTAAAAGATCACTGTTATATTTAGTGCCGAAGTGGATCATCATCGGTGCACACTATTTCACACAGTTAGCGAGCACAAACGCGCGAACAGTATAGGGTTTTGACTTTTAGAATGATTCTTTGTGCGTTGTGCGTACGGGCGGCGGGCGTATATCATTCTGAATGTGCCGAGATGAAAAGCTATTTCTTAGAGCATCAACAAGATATGCAATAAGGTCTGCCCTTTCCTTCTCCTTCTTGATGCCAGCAAACACCATTTTCGTCCCCGGAATATAGGCTTTGGGATTCAACAGATAATCCCATAGATGTTTTGGACTCAAACGATGCCACTGTTCTTGTTGGCGTCAGAGTACGGAAAATCTGCCTTCCCACTTTCCCGTCAATAAAACCGTGGAGATTTGGTCCTGCCTTCGCTGGACCGCCTGAAAGCAAACCGCGCCGACAACACTGGCACTACCTGCGTCAACATCTGTACGCGCCCAGGGAAAAACTGGAACACGTTCACACATACTTCATTACCCCATTATGTCCAATGCAGTGAAGTACACTTGGTAAATAAATGAAACATTCAAAGCGCGTGCACCACTTGTGTAATGAAATAAAAGGGAGAACGAGGTGTACCACGCTCACGCAGCACTATATCGCTTGACCGCACTGCGCCCTGCCTTCTCTACTCACCTACGACTGCCTCACCACGTTTCTACTTTACACAGTTATTATCAAATCATTTACGCACCACAGGTACGCTTCTACGAAAAAAAAACGCATTCAGTTCGTTCTGCCAGCACATAATATTTGCAACTGCTCTGATAAAACCGCAGCACATGTTTTCAAAATTTCACTTCAAGCAGTTCCTTAAATTTCGCAGTTCAACTCAATAAACGGAATAATTCTATGTTCGAGCAATACGCCGTTACTGAATAAAACTTTGAAAGACACCTACCCGCTTCCTCGCGTATCTCTCGTGATACTGGAACTCACGCTTACCGACCCTGCATGATTATTCAACCAGTGGTTGACTTTCTTAATACATACGCTTTTCAACTCTTATAAGAGCTCTCTGAGGGTTGACATGATATCCACGTTCATTCACATTACCGCAGTGGACTTTCGTAGAATTCCTCGATACGCACACGTCCCACGCATCCATTTGCTATTCTCGATGAACAGGCTTTTCCAAGTAGTTTTGACTCCACGCAAAGTCGCTGCTGCAAATCAGTCTGATGTTCTCAATGAACGTTCCTATCTCGGACATGCAACGGAAACTTCTATCAGGGATACCGGTTGAAATTTACTGCCGGCAAAGCTGGATGCTTTTCGTCGACCCCTTCACGGGTCTCACTTATGCTCTGGTTTCTGCTCGACGTCTTCGTTCTATTTAAAACACGCGTCGCTCAAAAATTACAAAAGAATAACACCGTCCCCTGCATTAGAAATCTCTACAGAGCCTACTGGTGGCCGCAGGTGGAATCGACTAGTGTCGCCACTAATTCTAGTACAAGTTCCTCTTACTGTATTCTTCTGCTGTAATCCCGCAGTATAGAAACCGACCTTCATGCAAGTCATCGAAGTCGCTCTACGATACACCCGCAAAATAGAAAAAATGTGAGCCTTTATATTTTCCTTTTTTTGCCGTTGAAACTTCCTTTTTGCGCCGACAGACAGCTCCGCCGCCCCGCACAGTCGAAACACCAACAAAAAAACCTTCTTCACTCATAGGTCTTTCAGAAAAATGCACTCATGAAGACATTTTTTTTGAGGAAAACTACAAAATCACCAGTCTATCAAGAACCTCACCGGCATTAATCGTGTGGCATTGCGCGCACGCGGCCTTGAAAACTTTTGCCCCGCTTTCACGTCTCGGGTGGCACTTCTACGTTTGGCTCTGCGCGCGTCATGGCTGCTACGGAGGTCAACGTAAGCCTCAAACTGCGTGCGTCAAGACGAACAAACGCAAATTGGCAAATTAACAACTGCGCGCGAACAAATAATTATGACACGTTCTTTCGCGGATGACGCATGCGGGGCAGAGCCAGAGAGCACCAGCACAGCAACAACGGTGCCAGCGGCTCTGATCTTGACGGCGCTGGCGTGCGAAAGCGACGACTACGGGCACATTCTTCGGCAGCATATCCAATAGCAAGAGTAACTGTAGGCGGGTAAGCCATGGAGAAGAAGAAAAGAGAACAAAAAGACGCTACCCTTGTCAAACTAGTGGATGGAAAACCAGAGAAAACGACGACTTGTGGAAGTACCAGTAGCGCCCCAGCAGCCGAATCGACTGCGCCAACGAGAACGTCAAGCAATACTGGCGTCATGTCTCGCAGTAGTTTAGATAGGAGGTCTTCCAACGGAACACGACAAGCCTAGAGGCAGTCTGCCCAGTTTTACTGCTTCAATCCTATCATGCCGCGAAAAAGCAGGCCAAAGATGTTGTGCAAGATCTGCGCATTACTAGTAACCGCAAGAACAGCGTTGGCGTGATGTTTTTGTCCTTGTAGAAGCACTCTAGTGCTCCCTATATAGGTGTGCGTGTGGTTGTTCAACCGTTCAGGTGTTCCGTTTCGTGCAGCGCCGCGAGACGGGTCACCGATGGATTCATTAAACCGATTTACCAACAACCTCGCAGAGCCGTCACTTTGAGGCGTTCGAACGCCACTGCTGGGACGTCCTTTCGAGGCTCCTGCAAAAAGTGTTCTACGGCCACTTGTCCTAGTCAGTGCCCAGATCTAAAGTGCACCCGAACATTGCAGACAGATATAAAAACTAGCAACAAAACACCACAACCATCATTGTCTGTTCCTCCTGCCACATCCGGCTGCCATGCTCAAATGCTGTAACAAGCCCAACCTCCTTCAGGCTAAACTCACGCTAGACTGCACGCCAGCTATGTGCTCTTCGCCTTCTCCGACCGAGCCACACACCAGCGTATACAGAAAAGGTTTCGCTCAGGTGTGCTGTGCCTGCACCTCTTCTGTTCCCTGCTGAAGCGACGAAAGACGGAGTTTCGCTATACTCGTAGCCCCTGCTCGCCTGGAAAGTTTGTTCACATCGCGCCTCACCGTTTTGACACAATGCTGGATATTTGTGAAACTTCTGCAGAAGCTATTGCTACTCTCCCCGGCAGAACAGTTGCAGTGACGCTGTGTGCGACTGAAGCCAAAGAAAAACCACTTCTCACTCGTGCCGTCGCAGGGGCTGTTCGTAACGCCTTCCTGTTGGGGTGCTCAGAGGAACGCCACTGTGTTGCTGCAGCTTGGAAAATTTCGACGGCTTGCTGCTAGTTGAACTGATGCTCTGAGTATCGACCTGGTTGGGATTTCTGTGAATGTTTCATGCACTGCTGGCGGTGCCCGTCACACAGGAGCGCTCTTGCTCTTGCATTAGTGCACTTGTTCGTGCTCTTCACTTATTGCTTTGCACCTGCGTTTTGCCCTATAAATTGTTCTCAGCTTCTCACACTCTCGAGCTGCTTCATGGTGCCGTCTCAGCGGTTTCCTTGCTGACACATAGTCACGCCACACATTTTATAGAGCGTCTCGCGGCCCACTGCAAGTTCACATTCGGTGTCGCAGTGTCACGCAGAGCAACCATCTTACACACCATCCCAATAGCTAGCGTGGTTTCTTCTGTTACCCAGCAGGAGTGGGATCTGGTCGGATGAAAACAGTACCTGAATACCGCCACCCCGCACGTGTCACTCATCCCATGAGTAGAGACAGCCACCATCACGAGAGGAGCACCAGCCGGGTTTTGAGGGCGCCCTCGCAGAAGCTCGTATTAAGGACACACAAGTACCAATGGTAATGTGTTATCGAGAAAAGAAGAATAAAGAGCTACTCTCTAATACAATGGTGAGATGTACGCTTGCAGGAGCAGCAGTTTGTAAACGACGCAGTGTGCTAGTGGCAATGTTTTTGTTACCGAAGAAGCGAAGAGACAGCTCTTGGGCATGCACACACCAGACATCCGTGGCAGTGGAGCGTTGTAAAAGTCGCAGTCCAGTTTGTCTTTACCGCATGTTCTAATCTCATTTCCTCGCTTGGTTTCTCTCCTAATTTCTCAATTCTATTTCATATGCATGTCGCTAGCCGGTATTGTACAGTACAAAGCGTGGCCGAGTAGCCGTTGTCTGTCAGTCCCCTCTTGTTCGCCGGCGTTTCCGCATGCAATAGATTCTCAACGTGGTTTCCTCTTCTTTTTCGAGATGATCGCAAAGTGCCCACTTTTCCCGCAAAGCAGGTAAAAGCACACACCAACTGTGTACACTTCAGCGTCAATTCTCGTCTGTACACTAGACATTTGAAACATCTATGCACACACGCCACGGGTGTGTTTCTCTATATCTCCCTCAGCTTTGTTGAAGGTTTCTGCTCTCTCCCGGGTAGAAGCAGTAGCTGCTGGGTTTTTCTACGCAGTTCTACGCATTGAATTTCTTCGATTCTATCTCTTCCCCTCCCTCCCGGACTGGCTTTCTCGCCCGCATTCTACATCTGCACATGCGTCTGGCAGGGACATCTCCGAAAGTGCTCATATTGACGTCTTCCACGGAGCCAAAACCGATAATTTCCTATTTATTCACGCGAAGAGCTGGAAACTTTTGTGTGCATCGCTACAAATTTTCCATCTATATATATATATATATATATATATATATACACTAGTTACAGACGCATGTGTTCAAACCATGCTCAGTCAACAGTGTCTTGCAGAAGAAGAAAGGAAAATCCAAATGTTCCTCAAACTAGAGACAGTGTGACTGTATATACTTCTCTAGAATGAACATCGCCTTCACAGAGGAAACAAGTACTACAGTTAGTGCTCTTAACCAGTGTTGAGACGCCTCAGTGGTGAATTAGGGGCAAAGTGGCCCTTTACGAGTTAAAGAAAAAGGTATCGACTACGTCTGCGGGTAAAGAGTGTGGTGGATGAGTCTAAAGTCCTCTTCGCACGAAAGCACACGCCATCTGCAGCGCAACGTGCGTCACGTCTTTTGAGAAAGGAAGAGGCGCACGGGCTTATTCACATAAAGAAGCCAGACCATGGAAGTCTCGTGATTGTCTGCAACTCAAGGTGCAGGCAAGAGCTTCTGTAGGAGTTGAACCAGGGCGATTCAAAAGCTCATTGTACTTTCTACTGCAGAGAAGCAGGACGGAGACAGTTGGGTAGGGAGGGACGAGAGACGCCCCGTCGGTGCTAGAAGACTCTCTAGCTACTGGAGACATTCAAAGAAGGAAGGCGTGGGATATGCAATGTGCAGGTGAAGTAGAAGTATTCATGCTGTGTTTTTCACCAATATATCAGCGACACAGAGATCAATCTGTACATACATGTAAACATGTAAATATGTAAAGACATGTACATCTGATGCATATATACATATATACTATATGTGTTGAAAGACAATTATACATGTATGTATATATTTGTATATTGAATTCATATTTTTCAGGTTCGCGGTTGATCTATGTGGCGCTAGTTCACTCCGAGCTTCCGCATGCAAGCCTGCTTCTACAGGCGCTGCTGCTGCTATCCAGGCTCTGCTGTTGCTCCCTAGGTTACAGCACCTCACGCTCTCGAGCAGCAGTTTAGGCACCGATGGAGTAGCAGCAGCAGCAGCACGAGAGAAGGAGCAGCAAAACCAAATCGTCCTGCAGTACCCGCAGCAACAGAAGGCGCTGCTGCTGCTCCTTGCAGCGCGGGGTTGCTGTGGCACAAGAGAAGCCGAGGTAGAGCTGAATCAGCGGCTTGCCAAAGCTCTCATTTCATTGTTTCCTGTTGCCTTGAGCTTGAGGAAGAAGAGGAACGGATCTTCTACCTTCTTCTGCGCCTCTTCAGGTAAACTCCTGCTCTCTTCTTTGCCCTGCACTGACTGCAGCTACTAAGGTACAGCTGCTTCTTCTTCTTTAATGAGAACACAGTTTGCTGCCGCCAGAGGACGAGCAGTGCTGCTACTGCAACATGTCCCTGCTGTTTGAGACAGCATCTCCCCTCATGCAGGACGGCTGCTGATATTTCCGCTGCTGGCACTTCGCTGCTGTTATTGCTGCTGCGGTGCACTCGCGTGAACGCTCTTCTCACAAACGCCAGCAACATGGGACGCGGTGTCACGTGTACATGAAGCAGCAGCAACAGCAACGGCGCCTGCTTCCTCATTTTCTTGTGCTTCTGCTGATAGCATTTCAAATCTCTTTTCTTTCTCCTTGTTGCATCCGTTTCTTTCAATGAACGCTTCTGCTGCTGGTGACGTAACTTCTCCCTCTTGTTCCGAGCCGCTCCTGATGGAGCAGCAGCCTCCTCCTGGGAAGCAGCATCTCGGGAGAATCCGCGGCTGCTGCTGAAGCGGAAGGTCTGTACGCAGTAGACACAGCGGCGTTCTCCCTAGCAGCGCTGCCAGCAGCAGCAGCAGCAGCAAACGCGGCTGAGGCGTCAACAGCTACAACAGCACGAGAGAAGGAGGGCAGCAGCAGAAACAAAGCAACAGCAACAGCAGGGCTGCAGCAGCAAGACCAGCAGGAGGTGCAGCACAAGGAGCCCGCAGCAACAGTGAAAGCCGGCGCAGCAGTTGTTTCATGCACGTTAAAGGCAGCAACCGCAGCGGCACCGGCAAGGTCAGCAGCAGCAGCAGTAGCAGCAGTGGGAGCTCGGAGGAGATAGCAGCAACAGCAGCAACATCAGTGCTGCTTGGATTAAACCCCAAATCACTCGGAATTTGTAGGTCTCTGCTGCTGCTGGGACAGCAGAGTCATGGACATAGAATGGGAATCGAGTTTTACAGCAGGTATGCGCCTGAGCAGCCGGACCAGCGCCAGCAGCAGCAGATGCTGCAAGAGTACGACGCGGTGCACGCGGAGCAAAGGAGAACAGCAGCCACGACGGCAGCAGGACGAGCTGCAGGGACAGCTAAAAACATCGCGGAGGGGAAGAGAAGCTGCAGGAAGAAGGGAAGGAGCAGCAAGCCCGGGACTGCGTGGCATCTTCAACGAAAAATAGACAACCAGGAGACATTTACGCGATGGAAGCAGCAACAACAGCAACCAGCGAAGCTGTCATCACTGCGCACACAGCACGATAATCAGCAGCTGCAGCAACAGAAACAACCGCCTCTGCAAAAATCCGGCAGCGGCAGACGTTAACGACTGTGGTATGGGTGCTAGCAGTCGTGTGGTCTTAACAGAGCCATCATGCAGCAGCAGATCATTGCAGCAGCGGCTTCGTTTCGGCACCTCGTCAAGAGATGACATCCCTCGCTCCCGCGCGCATGCATTCCACTAGATTCTTTTTTTCCGTCTTCTTCAGTCTTTGCTGCAGCTGCTGTTCCTTGCATCATGCCATCATCAACGCTACGTGTCTCGCGGCTCTCCTTCGCCCCACGCTTGCTCCATCTTGGTTCAACACAGCAGCAGAGCAGCAGCCGTGGCACCAGCGTCACGTCTTCCTTCAGCAGCAGCAGCGTTCAGACAGTGAAAAGGGTTTGTTCGGCACAGAGAGGCAGCAAGTTTCTTTTTGTCTTTCCTGAAACACACGTTAAAAGTGTTCTATATTCTCTTGCTTCTTCTTTGGCCTCGTCGCGGGTCAGCTGGTGTTCTTGACTCTGCTGCAGCAACAGCTGCGCGTGCAGCATAGCACAACTGCTGCTGTGAGTTTTGTTGCTTCTCCAGCTCTGCGTGGTAACTCTGATACAGCGTTGCAATGGGGTGTTGTACATACACCGCACGAAGCCACTGCATTGACAAAGTTCGAGGCGTCGGCAGGACAAGTACGTCAGTGCCACAAATTCGACTTCAAGAGACACAGCTAGCTGCAGGCCGTGGTAACTCTGTGCACTATCAACACAAAACAAGCGCTGCTTCTTCTCCTCCGTCACTGCGTCAGGTTCTTCAGTTGCTGCTGCGACTTCACGCGGCTTTTTCCAGTTCATCTGTTTCCTCTCAATGCGCAGTGTCGTCTCTTTCCCGTATCTGCACTGACATCCTCTTCAAAGTCTGCTACTGTCTCGTCTGATATCACTCGGTCTCTTCGCCTTCGCCCAGCTGCTGAGATTTTTACACTCGCTGCCAGCGCTGGTCAGTTGGTATCATCTGCTGCTGCTGTGGGTCGCGCTGCTGCTGTTGGTAGTGCTGCTGCTGCTGCTGTCGGCGATGCTGCTGCGCAGCCAGAGACCCTGAGTCCGTCAGCAGCGCGGCTGTTCAGTGCTGCTGCAGGGAAAAGGAGAAGAAGTACAAACAAGAGCAAGTAGGGTAGATCTACCAGCAGCAGAAGGAACAGCAGCAAAAGAAACAGAGATTTTTCCTTTCCAAGCGGAAGTCAAGCGAGTGCTGAAATCATTGTAAATTCCTTTATACGGACCGCGACGTCTTTCTTCGAGCTTATCTCGAATGCAGCAGGACGCCTGCGATAAGAAGCGTGTGTTGCTGCGTCAGCGTCTGCCCCAGCAGCAGCACGAGAGCAGCAGCAGCAGCAGAAAATGTTCCGCGGAAGTATCCGAGTACGAGCAGACCGAGAGAAGAATACACTTTCTATCGAAGACGACGGTATCGGCATGAGGCGAGCTGAATTGATCAACAACCTTGGCACCATTGCGCAGTCAGGAACGTATCGCTTCCTCGAGCAGCTGCGCAAAAGAAGGCCGCCGCTGGTGCTGCAGCAGCAGCAGCGACAGCAGGAAGCAACGATGCCTCTCTTATCGGCCAATTCGGCGTGGGCTTCTATTCCGCCTTTCTCGTTGCAAATAAAGTGGAAGTCTACAGCGCAGCGTGGACCCCCACCAGCACTGCGGCAGCAGGAGCAGCGACAGATCAAAGATTCAAGCAATGGACAGCTGCTGCTGCTGCTGCATCAACAGGCGAGAAAGGAGAAGAACCAGCAGCAGCAGGAGACGCAAGACGAGACGGAGAGGTGGAGATGTGGAAGTGGAGCAGCACCTGCGGTCAGACGTTTCAACTGGAACGAATTCCAGATGCAGCAGCAGGCGTAGAACGCTGGCTGCAGGAGGTCGAGACCTGCGTGCACACTTTCAAAAGAAGCAGCAGCAGCAACAACAGCAACGGCAGCAGCAGCAACAGCGACAGCAACAGCCGGAGGAGGAGGAGGGAGGGCAGCAGCACAAGCAAAGGAAGACGAAGAAGAAGAATTAAAAGGTGGAGCGGCACGCGAGTGGTGTACACCTGAAGGAAGACTGCGATGATTATTTGGAAGACTATAAGCTGAAAGAGTTGTTGCGGAAGTACTCAGAGTTCGTTCAGCTCCCCATATACGTGAGATCAAAGTGGCCTCTTGCTCTCTATAAAGGCCCTTGTTGAATGGAATCTGAACCGCCATTAGCCGCAAGCGGAGACGTAGATATATTCAATGATTAACCACATTACAAAGTAGAAAGGAGATTTGTACTAGGCTTCATTTCACGTATATGAATAGAGAACGTGCATGCAGAGCCACAAGACGTTAGGAAGGCGGGAAGAACAGAAGAAGAATGGGGGAAGTTATTAAAACTGGTGTTTGAAAGATGTTGAAATTTTTGATTTATTCAGATATGGTCAGAGCGCATTGAATACGGGCGCGTCCCGGACACGCAGGACTCGTTGCTGCCTCCACGGCAGCAGCAGCAGAGCAACAGTACGGGAGGAGAAGGAGGCGAAATTTCGAGAAAAGAAGGATCTGAACATCTTTGCCAGTGACACCGGAGACCATGGACGAGCAAATGGAACGCATGCAGCAGCAGCAGTTGATGGGGGCAGTGCTGCTGCAGCAGCAGGCAGTCGTTTCAAGACGGTGACGCGCAGGTATTACGAGTGGGTACACCTGAATACACAACCTCCTATTTGGAGGCGAGACGAGACAACACTCTCAGACAAAGACTATGTAGACTTCTACAATCCACTTTCAAAGTAAGTCTCTCCGTACGTCAACTGCGCCTAGTACGCAGCCCAGATGAAATCACAGCTACCCCCGACAAGCGACACATACATCGCAAGCATCTCTACTATATATATGTACATATATACGTGTATATATGTACATATATATGGTGATGCCTGCCTGTATGGAAATACACATAGGAAACGCTGAATGAGAAAGATGCTTATACATGCGTATGATGAAGACGGCATGCAGTGTCTTGTATATTTACTAGAGGGACTAGCGCACATGCTGCTGCAGGCAGCAACCCCAGCCCTTGTTGGTGGCCCTGTCACTCCCGCAGAACTGCTCTGCTAAGTCTCACATTGCCTCTTCTTCTGTCCCCTTCATCTACGTATACCTCCCTCCACCTGTTGATGTAAGTTCTGATGTTCAAGTGTACATACACTGCGTAAGGAAGCATGATGTCTTCAGGTGTACATATACTTGATACGTTTTCTGGCGGTCTTCCGGTGTACATAGACCACGTGAGGACACATGTGATTTTCAGGTGTACATACACGACGTAAGGACGCTAGGACAGTTTTCCAGACTTCTCCGAGTGCAGTGTCTGGTGGTATTCTTACGGACGCGTAACAAACGTAGAAGAGAGTGCGTTTTCGAATAATGCACCTTTTCTGCGTATCGTTGTAAACGTAAACTGTTGTTTTGCCGCAATTCACGACGATCCTCTCTCATATGTGCATACGAATGTAGAAGGCCAAGTGGCGTTCAATGCTTTACTTTTTGTGCCCGGGCGCTGCCGTAGGAACTCGCGAAACATGTTCGATGAAGATTCAAGAGGCATTCGTCTCTATGTCAAACGCGTCTTTATCAACGATAAATTTGCTGATGCTGTCCCAAAGGTATTCCCACACATAGAACTGCGCTTCATCTATCATGCATTTCCACCTACATCAAGGGTATGTCTGCATCTAAATATGTACAAGTAGATATACATAGGTCTACTTGATGCGAATATGTACATATATATATATATATATATATATATATATATGTATTTGTCTGATAGGATATATACGTGTACATGTATGAATGCAGAAGGCAGGGGCTGCATGCATATGGCTGTACTAGCATATGGTGAGTCTGCAGAGACAGCAGGGAAAGAGATGAAGAAGGCTTCTCTTAATATAAACTCATATATAACATATTTTTTGAGCTTCTTTCACAAAGTATTTGTATAGACAAATCCAGACTATTGCCACAGGCAGGCCTGCATGAAGGAGTAAAGTCGCAGTAGGTCTTTATTTTAGAGGCGAACTCAAAGAAGCAGGAGTTGAATGTTTCTCTCAACCGTACATCAGTGAGGGCATCATCCATGTTGCGTGTCCTGCTATGAGTAGACAGATGTGAAGAGGCCTGTATGTACACGAGACAGCAACAAGATGTGGAACTATGAGGTGATGACATATACAAAATATATCTGTGGAAGTTTGCGGAGAGGCAGCAGGTGGTCGCCGAGTCTCCAGGCGCGAGCAAAAGCGAAGAAGGGTCAAATAGCAGCAACAGTGGCATTAAAGAACAGCGGTAACCGCAGCCAAACAACAGCAGCAGCTACCGCAGGGTAGCGAACACAGCACTCTGATAGAGAGAAGATAAATATCGTTCGAAAGACTCATATTTCAAACAACAAGAAGAGGCTCCATATTCTATGATGTCAAGTTCAAACAGGTATGACCACCTCCACGTGCTGCTGCTGCTGCCAGAGCAAGCGTCGATGCTTCTCCTTCAACAGCTGTCAATCCACTGCCTTCTTTCTTGTGTGTTGCTGTCGCTGCTAAGTGCTTCTCTCAACTCTACTGCGAGGTAGTCCCTGCTGCTAGTGCGGCTTCTACCGCTTCTTCAGCTGTGCTGCCGCATCTGTTTGCTGCTGCCGCGCCTAGTTCTGCTATTGCTGCTGCTGCGTCTGTTGCTGCTGCCGCATCTGCTGATGCCGCATTGCTGCCAAATCTATTGCTGCTGCCGCGCCTGTGCTGTTTCTGCGTCTATTGCTGCTGCCGTGTCTGCTGCTGGCCGCAGTTACTGCTCTGCCGCGTCTACTGCTGCTGCCACGTCTGTTGCTACTGGCGCATTTACTGCTGCTGTCGCGCTTCCTGCTGCTTCGTCTATCTGCAGGTGCGTCGTGGGTCTCTGCTGCTGCTGCAGATGGTTGACGTTCATACGTGGGTGGTGGACTCGGATGAACTGCCGTTGAACGATGGAAGAGAAATCTTACAGAAATCTCCAGATGCTACAAGTGATCAACAAACGCCTGGCAGCGAAAGCCGTTGAAATGATAAAAAACTCCAAGCCGAAGGCGGGAAAGTGGAACTTCTGGGAGAACTATGGAAAATATATAAAAGTACGTTGCACCTCTTCAAACAAGCAGCAAGTCGTTTGCTTCTCTTAGAACCGCCAATAGATATCCAGGATGTCCTGCGACACACACATACGTATAACCGAATAACAATGACAATTTGATAAGTGCATCATGGTTGTGCTGTGTCTCTATCGATGTGATTAGACTTCACGGCATTGCAACTTTCTTCCAGTTGGAAGATGCGTGCACTTGTGCCTTCTCATGATCTCTGCTCAGATCTCTCCAACAGAAGTCAATGCGTGCATTATTGTGCATATGCTACTCCGAGAAAAATTCATAGTAGACATGCATTTTATCATATATATATATATATATGTATATCTATATATAGTGCTGGCATAGAGAGGGAGAACAGGAGGAATACTGTTCAATGGTCTTGTTTTTGCGTTCTTCGCCCGGAAGAAAGCAAAGTTCTACCACCACATATATGAGCTGCGTGAATGTACGTCGACAGATAAGACGTGTGGAAGAAAGAAAAGTTTCTACTCATATATGAGCTGCGGGATGTACATTTACAGATAGAACATATGTGATGTTCTTCGTGCATGCAACTTGCAAGCTGCCAATCAGCAACAACTACAGCAACATAACGTCTTTTCATCTTATTCTTTTTTTTTCTTCCTCCTTCTCTTCTTCTTGTGTGAATGGATATCTTTGTGGTTTCTGGTGCTCCGCGGAGTGGGGGCAGTGGAGGACAAGGACAATCAGGAAGAAACGGCTTCCCTGGTTCAGTTCTACTCGACGGCTTCACCGCATGCGCTGACGGACTTATCTTCTTATATAAGCCGCATGCAAGCTCGGAACGCAGTGATTCAACGTGGAGGAGCCTCCTTCAGGGGAGGTAACGGACGCGTGCTGCAGCCCCGCAGCAGCAAGCTATATATTATCTGGCAGCAGAGCAGACGGGCAGCAGCAAAGAATCTCCTGCCTTGGAGGTTGCCCAAAGCCTTGGGTTACAGTGATATTTGGAACGGAGCCTCTGATGAATTTTTTTCCTTGCGAGTCTCAGCATTAATCAATACAAAGGCTACCAAGTGGTGGATGTTAATAAGGCAGATTTAAAGCTCGGGACTGATAAATCAGAAGATGCTGCTGCTGCTGCTGCTATGCGCGACGCTACTGCCACGGGAGGAAAAAATCGCTTGAAAGAGTCGCAGCCCGACTTCAAACAAGACACTATTGAAGGACAGAAACGCATTCAACTTGGCGGGTATTAGTCTGCAAATGAAAAAGATGGAGTGATTCCATACAGAACAGGTCGATTAGTACAGGTAGATGTGCTACGTGAAGACAAAAAGAATGGGAAGATAGCAAAACTTGATAGACGTCGCAATCTGTGATCTTGATATTTGCAAGGCAAGACAAATTCTGTATGAAATTCGATTTGCCGCCATATCTGAGACAAAGATATACATATAAGTGTGTAGAGCTCCCATCTCTTCGTTTGTGGATTGGTGTCTCTCTGCGCGTAATGCCCTTGACGCCTATACTCAGCACGATGTGCTCACGCCGCTCTGAAAGTGCTGTTGAAAAAAAATACTTCGCTCAGTTCGGAACGAAGGTGGAGATCTTCTCTTCCGCATATCCACATGTATTTATTTTCTAAATGCGAAAAGTCAGTTATGCACGCAGCCACATGCTTTCGAAGCCAGCACCTCGGGTTGTAGAGATGCAGCTTCACTACTGTAAGTGGTTATATTGGATTTCCTTTTTGAAAGAAGATCCTTCTTTCAAAGTAGATTGCGTTTCTTTAAAGAAGACACTTGCGGGCCACGACTCAGAACGTTCTCTCTTTGCCGTTCTACTCCTATTTTTTTCCCTCCGCTGGAGCATCAACTTTTGTCCATCTCAGGCGTCCTTCCAGCGTACTACTCTCTCTTTTTTTCACTGAGTCTCTGGCTGCTGTTCTGTTGTTCTTTTTCCTTCTCGCCGTCCCCTCTGTTCAATCTTCGTGGGCCTTCATCATCAACTGGACGCGACCTCACGTATCGAGCATATGCATATGTATTGTAAAACTCTCAGTGTAAGTTTAGGGCTCCAGGTGTGTGATGGCTATACAGGAAGAAAAGACTCGATACTTGTAGAAGAAACAGTTTTGCAGTGATTCTTCTGCAGGCTTATAAATGTGGTAATTCGTCGTGGATACGCAGGGATTTTCTTCTGCAGGGGATCATTAGAAGCCAAGTACCTCTCTGAGCGCTGGTACACTGTTCGCTCCCCTCCTCACCAGGAGCCTACAGAAGAGGTGCTCTTCCAGTGCAACAATCCCGAACCTTGTGTCTCTTCGCAAGACCCGCAGAGAACAAAATGCCTTCTCGTTTCACTCTCTGTTCGCCTGAGTGTCGAGTATCGTGAGGCAGAGCGGCAGTGCTGTTTCTCTCTGCAGCAGAGTGAACTAATAGACGCAACGTTCATGTTCATTTTGCTCTGTAAACAAGTTCTAATCACCGTATGTTCTCTTCATGGTGTGGAGCTGAGTTGCTGCGGCCTCGTTTCTTCAAAACTCTTGCTGAGTGGTGTGTAGCTTCAGCGACCGCAAGTTTGCTGCTTTGCTGCTGCTGCGGGGGCTCGTACGCTGCTGCTGCGTTAGAAAGACTGAGAGAGAAGACAGGGCGTCTGCTGCCACCGCGTATTGGATGAATTCCCGACTGTGGCTGTCTCTCGAGGGTTAAGTATGACTTTCTTCAAACAGTAAAGTGTCTCTTTTTTTCATTTTAATTAATCTCTTTTAGTAGTCGTTCCAGTGCATACAGCGCGCATCTCTTTCTGTACAGGATCTACATATACCACCAGATAGTTGATACGTTCAATCTAACATTCGCTTCCCTCGGTATACAAGTGTGCAGTGTGTCTCTGAGTCACTTCTCTGGAATAGAGAAGTGGCGCCGTCCCCATCTTCCGCTCTGGGCTTCTCCTTTGCCCATGACTTCTTCTTGTCCTTCTCCCCACGCCTACCTGCAAGACAGCGTATGTCCTGCCTTAGACAATTGCTGTTCAAAGCAGCAACTATCTCCTAGCAGGTAGGACTGTTATATGCAAGGAAAGAACTTGTCTTTGGTGGCATCTTTCATAGCAGCACCGCTCCTAACGACAACCTCTCTCTTTCTCTCTCTTCCTCTCTCTCTCTCTCTCTGTTTCTCATCTCTCTCTGTTTCTTTTTCTCTCTCCTTTCTCTTTCTCTCTCTCTCTCTCTCAGCGAAGTAGCTGTCTTGACACTCTCTTTCGCCGCCTCTGCGGGGACATCTGGTAGGCTGTTCTGTGCGATTACATTTCTCCAGGCAGCTCATATGTAGATCACCTTAGCAGGTTAATAAAAGGTCACATGGTCTTTCCGCGTAAAACAGCTGTCCTTAAGTGGCTCTGCTGCATTGCGTCTTTCGCATGGTATCCATGGTTCTACTTTCTCAGATCGTTCGTCTCTACACCGTCTTGGTGTTCTCTGGACGCATGCGTGAGTACTGAGTTGCCCTGGTTAATGCCCTCGTAAACTACAACGTATCCTCTTCTTTATTCTGTCGAATTTTTTCGGCAAAATTTCAGTGTGCTGCGTTGTTGGGCGTGGTTCTAGCTCGTTCGCTACTTCTGCTACCAGTGCTGCCGCTGCCCTTCCGTTGTATGATGGCGTGGTGTCCTGCTGTCTCTCCACCCTCGTCTCCCCACTTCGTCTCCACTTCGTCCTGGTGTCTGTGCTTGTCCTCTGGGGTGGCGGTGGTTGCGGCTGGGATACTGCTGCAGCTTGTGCGAGTGGCTGCAGCAGATCTTCAGGTCCCAGGTCCACGGCGTGCAGATAACAGATCGTCTCTTCTCCTCTCGGCGGTGCTGGTGCAAGGGGACTTCGGCTTGTCTCAACGATGCAGCGGTACATGAAGCAGCAGGCAGCAGCACAAGTGTGGTGAACATGAATTGTACGGAGCGTCTTTGAACCACCAATCCTGGGAACTGAATCCCTTATCATCCCATCGTCCAGCGGCTAGACATGCTGGTAGGGTGAAAACAGAGCATTCAACACGTCTGATATTCCTTTATCAGTCAGCCACGTGTCTTCCTTCTTGCAAGCAAGGAAAGTCGGATGTACAAGGACTAAAAATGAAGAGCGCATACTAAGTATATACATAGTTTGCGCTCTCTGTGGAGTCTTTACGAGACCTTCTCTGTGTGCATGTTCTACGTGCTGCTGACTAATATACCCTTCCTTAGGCTGTACATTGTATACACCTCAAGCGTTCGTAGCTGTGGATGTGGAGAGATACGTGCTTGTCCCCGACATGTAGCATACCTGTTCGTAGTAGGAGTAGTTAATACACATGCCCTAGTCGCTTCTTTCTGCGTCCTCCTCCAGACCAGATAGATGTTCCCTTGTGATTCTACAGTTAAAAGCTCCTCTACATACGCATTCGCGCGGCTATTCCACCGAACTGGGTCATCAGTTGCTGTTCTAACAAGACAAGTGGTTGTCTCTCTATCCATTCATCGCTCTATCAGGTTGCACATATTCACTTCTCTTCAGATCTATTGGCTACGACATTTCAACCTCGCCTTCGCACATGTATCGTTTCCTGTCATCCTCCATAGTTGTCCTGTAGACTCTTTGTCTCTTTGTGCGTTCTTCTGCTTGTGGTGAACTCTTTGTCTTTCCTCCTCTCTTTGTGTGTGTGTGGTTACTTCTTTTCCTCTATCTCCTTTCGTCTGTGTGTGTGTGTGTGTTTGTTAACTTCTTTGTCTCTTTCTCCTTTCTTGTGCGTGTCCGTGCGTATGTTGTGGTGAATCAAATTCCACGTGTGCGCGTGTACGTCCACAGCTACGCACCCGAAACACGCGAATGCTTGTCAACATAGGGATCAGAAAAAGAATGTTCGTTTATGTTTGTCTACTGGTGGCAAGTCACTTGGCTTGTGCAATCAATATTATATATATATATATATATTCACTTTTCTCGAGTCTATTGTCTATACATGACCAGCAATTATTATTGAATCAGCACTGAGAGGCAACTCTGTATGCCTGAGCTCTCTTAAGTTTGCTGCTTCCTACAAGAGGAAATGTAATGTCCTGCACACTTGTTAAAAAGCGAGAGATGCCAAAGCCATGTGCGCTTACGAAGAAGAACGTCCCGCCAGAGAGATTGTTATGCAGTACTCGATGCGTTTGCTCAGAACGTGAACACACCCTAAGGTGATATAG
>JAEOAE010002435.1:0-21982 GCA_036365155.1 Meriones psammophilus
CCGCATGTCCCATGTGTGTCTCTCATCTCATGCGTGTCTCCTGTCCCATGTGTGTCCCCGTCACACGTGTCACCCACGCGTGTCCCACGCGTATCCTTTGCGTGTCCCACGCGTGTCTCTCCCCCCACACTGTGCCCCACGGCCTGCTGGTCGCCATTACTACCCGGAAGGGCTCTGCGTGGTCGCGTGCCCTGGGTCACGCCGTCCTGGGTCATCCACGTGTGTCACATGTGTGTCCTCTGCGTGTCATAGGCGCGTCATCTGTCACAAATGTGTCATCCGTGTGTCATCCCGCTTGTCACGTGCGTGTCATCCTGTCCTGTGTCACCCGCATCTGTCACCTGGCCCGTGTTTGTCATTCGCGTTTTCCATGTGTGTCACCCGCTCCACGCATGTCCCCATCACGTGTCACCCGTCCCATGCGTGACGCCCACGGTTGTCTCCTGTCCGACGCGTGTCCCTCATCCCACGCGTGTCATATCTTCCACGCATGCCTTTTGCGTGTCTCCTGTCCCGTGTGTGTCATTCCCGTGTCCCATGCGTGTCACCCGCCCACGCGTGTCCCATCTTGTATGTCACTCCCGCGTGTCCGCCGTCCCTTGTGTGACTCCCACGCGTGTCCGTGGTCACGCGAGTCTCCCATGCGTGCCACTCGTCCACGCACGTCAATCATGCCACATGCGTGGACACGCATGTGACCCACGCCTGTCACACGCTCACGCGCGTCATTTGTGTGTCGCACGCGCGGGACACGCATGTTTCATGCGTGTCCCACGCATGACCCACGCGTGTCACACACCCACACGCGTCCTTCGCGTTGGTCCTGTGTCCCATGCGTGTCCCACGCATGTCACACATGCGACCTACGCGTATCACATGCCCGTGTGTCATTGGCTTTTATCGTGTCTCTCACGGGTGTCACGTGTCCATGCGCGCCTTTCGTGTCGCACGTGTCTCATGTATGACGCATACATGGCACATGTATGTCACATGCATGACACATACATGACACATGTATCTTACATGTGTGTCACATGTATCTTACATGTGTGTCACATGTATCTTACATGTGTGTCACATGTATCTTACATGTGTGTCACATGTGTGTCACATGTGTGTCACATGTGTGTCACATGTATGTTACATGTGTGAACACGCGTGTCTCCCCCCGCAGTGTGCCCCACCGCCTGCCGCCCGCAGGGCTGCACGGACGACGGCCGCTGCTGCCACGAGCAGTGCCTGGGCGACGCGCTGGCGCCGGCGACTTCGCTGCCTGCGCCACGCGCCGCCACTTCTACCTGGACGGGCTGTGCGTGGGCGCGTGCCCGCCCCTGGCTGCGCTTCCGGGTGGCGCTAAGCGCCAGCCCCGCCTTCTGCCGCCGCCTGCACACGCTGGGCTGCCCCGAAGCCGCGGCCCGCCCTGCCGCCCGCAGACGTGCTCCCACGACGGCGAAAGGGGCGCCGAGTGCCCCGCTGGCTTCGCGGGCCAACCTCACCAGGTGGGTGTGC
Source organism: Meriones psammophilus (assembly GCA_036365155.1). NCBI lineage: Eukaryota > Metazoa > Chordata > Mammalia > Rodentia > Muridae > Meriones > Meriones psammophilus. The sequence continues at coordinate 1,510 of JAEOAE010002435.1, forward strand.
GAACGCGTGTGCAAGGGGTGTGTGAGGGGGTGAGTGTGCAGGGGGTGAGTGTGCAAGAGTGTGTGGAGTGTGCAATGGTGTGCAAGCGGGTGAGTGTGTAAGAATGAATGTGCAAGGGGAGTGTGTCAACCTCACCAGGTGGGTGTGCGAATGCGTGCAAAGCTTTTTGCGAGGGGGTGAGTGCAAGCGGGTGAGTGTGCAAGGGGTGTGTGCAGCGGGTGAGTGTGCAAGGGGTGTGGTGGCCAACCTCACCAGGTGGGTGTGCAAGGGGGTGAGTGTGCAAGAGTGTACAAGGGGGTGGGTGTGCGAGGGGTGAGTGTGCAAGGGGGAGTGTGCAAGGGGGTGAGTGTGCAAGAGTGTACAAGGGGTGGGTGTGCGAGGGGTGAGGTGTGCAGGGGAGTGTGCAAGGGGGTGAGTGTGCAAGGGGGTGAGTGTGCAAGCGGTGAGTGTGCAAGGGGTGAGTGTGCAAGCGGGTGAGTGTGCAAGGGGGTGTGGTGGCCAACCTCACCAGGTGGTGTGCAAGGGGTGAGTGTGCAAGAGTGTACAAGGGGGTGGGTGTGCGAGGGGTGAGTGTGCAAGGGGGAGTGTGCAAGGGGGTGAGTGTGCAAGAGTGTACAAGGGGGTGGGTGTGCGAGGGGTGAGTGTGCAAGGGAGAGTGTGCAAGGGGGTGAGTGTGCAAGGGGGTGAGTGTGCAAGGGGGTGTGTGTGTCAACCTCACCAGGTGGGTGTGCAAGGGGGTGAGTGCAAGGTCTGGGCTCCCCGGGAAGCGGGTGTCGGGGAGGGGGAGGGCGCCCACCCCTCCTTGTCACACTCACTCGCTCGCTGACACACTCGCTGACACACGCGCTTGCACACTCACCCCGCTTGCACACTCGCCCCCCCGCAGCCAGGAGTGCTCCCCGTGCCTCCGGCCCTGCCCCACGGTGTGCTCCCTCCCCGGCACCCTGACACACTCGCTGACACACTCACCCCCCGCTGACACACGCCCTGACACACTTATTGTCACACACGCTGACACACGCTTGCACACTCGCCCCCCCGCAGCCAGAAATGCTCCCCGTGCTCCCTCCCCGGCGCCCTGACACAAACACACGCTGACACACGCGCTTGCACACTCACCCCCCTCTTGCACACTCACGCCCACTGACACACTCATTGTCACACTCACCCCGCTTGTACACTCGCCGCCTCGCAGCCAGGAGTGCTCCCCGTGCTCCCCTCTCCGCCTCTTACACACACACGCTGACACACGCGCTTGCACACTCACCCTCCTCTTGCACACTCACCCCCGCTTGCACACACTCGCCCCCGCAGCCAGGAGTGCTCTCCGTGCTCCCTCCCCAGCGCCCCTGACACACACACGCTGACACACGCCGCTTGCACACCTCCCCCTTGCACACTCACCCCCGCTTGCACACTCATCCCCGCTTGCACACTCGCCCCGCAGCCAGGAGTGCTCCCCGTGCTCCCTCCCGCGCCTGACACTTGCTGACAACACACGCGCTGACACACTGACACACTCATTGTCACACTCGCTGACACACGCGCTTGCACACTCACCCCCCGCTTGCACACTCACCCCCGCTGACACACGCGCTTGCACACTCGCCCCCCCCGCAGCCAGGAGTGCTCCCCGTGCCTCGGGCCCTGCCCCAAGGTGTGCTCCCTCCCCGGCGGCGTCAAGACCATCGACTCGATCACGGCGGCCCAGGAGCTGCGCGGCTGCACCGTCATCAACGGGAGCCTCGTGCTCAACGTCCGCGGCGGCCGTGAGTGTGGCACGGGGGGGCGGGGTGGAAGACACGCTTGATCGTAGCGGCGCCGGGGGGCGGTGTGACACGCCGCGTGTGCCACGGGTGGGGAACACGCTTTGCACACACGGCGTGCCAGGGAGGGGCGTGTGACACAGGCGTGTGCCATGGGTGGGGAAAACACGCTGCACGCGTGTGCCGGGCGGGTGTGACGCCGCCGCGCCACGGGGGGGGGGAAGACACGCTAGCACACGCGTGTGCCACGGGGTGAGGGTACAAACATGCCTACACACGCGCGTGCTATGGGGTGGGAGGAAAACACACTTGCACGCGCGTGTGCCGGGCGGTGTGACACGTGGCGTCACGGGTGGGGGAAACACGCTTGCACACGCGGCGCGCCAGGGAGGGGCGCGTGACACAGGCGTGTGCCATGGGGTGGGAAAACACGCTGCACGCCGTGCGCAGCCGGGGGGGTGTGACACGCGTGTGTGACGGGGTGGGGGGAAAACATGCGTGTGCCAGGGGGTGGGGGTGCCAATATGCCTACACACGCGTGTGTCACGGAGAGGGGGAAATCACGCTTGCACGCGTGCGTGCCAGGGGGCGGGTGTGACACACGCGTGTGCCACGGAGAGGGGGGAAAACACGCTTGCACACGTGCATGACAGGGAGGGGCGTGTGACACGCGTGTGCCAGGGGGGCGGCCGTGAGTGCGGGCTCGCTCGCGTGTCGGGGTGCACGTGTGACACACGCATGTGTCACGGGGTGGGGGGAAAACCCGCTTGCACACGCGTGTCACAGGGTGGGGTGAAAATACGCCTGCAAACATGTCTGCACACGCGTGTGTCGAGGGGGCACTGTGACACACGAAGCGGGAGGCGAACCTGGGGCTCGTGGAGATCACGGGCTCCCACACTTCAAAGACACGCTTGCACACTCACACACTTGCACACCGCGCCACATGCTTGCACGCTATCGCCGCTGCAGCACGCTTCGCCCTGACACACGCTGTGCCCGCAGACAACCTGGCGGGCGGAGCTGGAGGCGAACCTGGGGCTGGTGGAGGAGATCACGGTTTTTCTCAAGATCCGTCGCCCTACGCCGCCTGTCGCCTCGTTCTTCCATAGCTGCGCCTCATCCGCGGGGACGCGCTGGAGATGGGGTAGGCGGGCGTGCAAGGGGCGGGTGGGCGTGCAAGGGGCGGGTGGGCATGCAAGGGGCGGGTGGGTGCAAGGGCGGGCGGGCGTGCAAGGGGCGGGTGGCTGTGTAAGGTGCGGGCGGGCGTACAAGGGACGGGTGGGGTGAGGTGCAAGGCAGGCGTGCAAGGTGGTGTGTGGGAGTGAGTATGCAAGGCGGGCATGAAAGGGGCGGGTGGGGTGAGTGTGCAAGGGGTGGGTGGGCGCAAGGCGGGTGGGTGGGCGGCAAGGGGGTGGGGTGGCGGCAAGGGGCGGGTGGGCATGAAAGGGGCGGGCGGGGTGAGTGTGCAAGGCGGGTGTGCAAGGTGGTGTGGGGTTGGTGTGCAAGGTGGGCGTGCAAGGAGGTGTTTGGGGTGAGTGTGCAAGGCGGGCGTGCAAGGGGCGGGCGGGGTGAGTGTGCAAGGCGGGTGTGCAAGGTGGTGTGGGGTTGGTGTGCAAGGCGGGCGTGCAAGGGGCGGGTGGGCGTGCAAGGGGCGGGTGGGCGTGCAAGGGGGCGGGTGGTGTGAGTGTGCAAGGCGGGACTGCAAGGTGGTGTGGCGTGTCCTCCCCGTTACCCCCGCCCCGCGTGTCCCGTGTCCCACGTGTCCCCCCGTGGCCCCTGCGTGTCCCCCCTTTACCCCCTCATGCCCTCCTGTGACCCCTCCGTGACCCCCGCGTGTCCCCGTGACCCCCGCGTGTCCCCTCCATGACCCCCACGTGTCCCCGGGTCCCGCGTGTCCCCCCATGCCCCACGCGTGCCCTCCCGTGACCCCCGTGACCCCCGCGCGTCCCGTGTCTCGCGTGTCCTCCCCGTGACCCCCGGGTGTCCCCGTGACCCCCCGTGCCCCACGCGTGCTCTCCCGTGACCCTCGCGCGTCCCGAGTCCCGCGTGTCCCCTCATGTCACACGTGAACCACGCGTGTCCCCCTGTTACACGTGTCCCCCCGTACCCTCCCGTGACCCCCGCGTGTCCCCCCGTGACCCAAGCGTGTCCCCCCTGTGACTCACGCGTGTCCCCCCTTGCCCCCCTCATGCCCTCCCGTGACCCACGCGTGACCTCCCATGCCCTACGCCGAAAGTCCCCCCGTGACCCCGTGACCCCGCGGCGCCCTGCGTGTCTCCCCATGACCCACGCGTGTCCCCCCGTGACCCCCTCATGCCCTCCCGTGACCCCAGCGTGTCCCCACGCCCACGCTGTCCCCCCCATGTCACACGTGTCCCCGTGACCCCCGCGTGACCCCGCGGTCCCCCCGTGGGACCCCACGCGCCCCCCCGGCAGGAACTACTCGTTCTACGCCCTGGACAACGCGAACCTGCGGCAGCTGTGGGACTGGTCGTCGCACGCGCTCACGGTCGCGCGCGGGAAACTCTTCTTCCACTACAACCCGAAGCTCTGCCTCGCGCACATCCACGCCATGGAGGAGGCCACGGGCGCGCGCGGGCGCCAGGGCCGCGGCGACGTGGCCCTCAAGACCAACGGCGACCAGGCCTCCTGTGAGTGTGCATCGCCGCAGACGCCAGCGTGTGCAAGCTTGCACGCCACAGTTTTTTTACGCCGCAGCGTGTGAATTCACGCGCGTGGGGGGAGGGTGCGAGTGGGCGGGCCTGCGGCGACGTGGCCAGGACCAACCGCGACCCGGCCTCCTGGGAGTGGGCGCGCTTGGCACGCGCGTGTGCGCGTTTGCACGCGCGTGTGGTGGGTTCACGCGCGTGTGAGTTCACACGCGTGGGCCGGTGGGAGCGTGTAGGGTGGTGGCGACCCGGCCTCCTGTCAGTGGGCCGGATTGCACGCGCTCGTGCAAGCTTGCATGCGTGTGTGAATGTGCGGGTTTGCACGCGCGTGTGAATTCACGCGTGTGTGAATGTGCGGGTTTGCACGCGCGTGGGGGGAGGGTGCGAGTGGGCAGGGCCGCGGCGACGTGGCCCTCTAGACCAACGGCGACCAGGCCTCCTGGGAGTGGGCCGGTTTGCACGCGCGTGTGCGTGTTTGCACTTGGCTGCAGCAAGCGGGTTCACGCGCGTGTGAGTTCGCACGCGTGGTCGGGTGGGAGTGTGTAGGGTGGCATGTGGGAGGGTGCGAGTGGGCAGGGCCGCGGCCTCCTGGGAGGGGCGGCAGCGCGCGGCGCAGTGCGGGTTTGCACGCCGTGCAAGAGGGTCCACGTAGCGTGGAGTTCTGCCACGCGGGCAGGTGGGAGCGTGTAGGGTGGTGGCTACCAGGCCTCCTGTCACTGGGCCGGTTTGCACGGGCGGGGGTGGGTGTTTGCACGCGCGTGTGCAAGTGTGCACACACGTGTGTTTTTGCACGCGCGTGTGAGTTCACGCGGGGGCCAGGGGGCGAGTGGACAGGGCCTTGGCCATGTGGCCCTGGAGACCAACGCGTGTGCACATAACCACGCCCCTTACACGCGCACGTGACCCCGTTCTACCTTCTTGCACGCGCGTGTGCCTCCGTTGTGCCCCCTTGCACGCGCGTGTGAGCCCGAGCAGGTTGCCTTCACACTCGTGTGAGCCCGAGTGTGCCCCTGGCACGCGCGTGTGGCGTTAACCCTGCCCTTGGCGCGCGGCAAGCGGGTTGACCGCGTCCCCTTGCATCGGCACAGGACCTCTTTGCACGCGCGCGTGCCCCCGCAGGCGAGACGGAGCTGCTGCGCTTCTCGTCGGTGCGCACGGCCTTCGACAAGATCCTGCTGCGCTGGGAGCCATATTGGCCGCCCGACTTCCGGGACCTGCTGGGCTTCATGCTCTTCTACAAGGAGGCGGAGTGTGCAAGGGGGTGGGGGGTGAGTGCAAGGGGCGGGAGTGTGCAAGGAAGTGTGGTGTCGCGGCCGCCCGACTTCCGGGACCTGCTGGGCTTCATGCTCTTCTACAAGGAGGCGGAGGTGCAAGGGGGTGGGGTGAGTGTGCAGGGGCGGGAGTGTGCAAGGAAGTGTGAGTGTGCGGCCGCCCGACTTCCGGGACCTGCTGGGCTTCATGCTCTTCTACGAGGAGGCGTGAGTGTGCAAGGGGGGGGGGTGAGTGTGCAAGGGGCGTGAGGTGCGAGGGGTGTGGAGTGTGCGGCCGCCCGACCGGGACCTGCTGGCTTCGTGCTCTTCTACGAGGAGGCGTGAGGTGCAAGGGGGGTGGGGTGAGTGTGCAAGGGGCGGGAGTGTGCAAGGAAGTGAGTGCGGCCGCCCGACTCGGGACCTGCTGGGCTCCATGCTCTTCTACGAGGAGGCGGAGGTGCAAGGGGGGTGAGTGTGCAAGGGGCGGGAGTGTACAAGGAAGTGGCGAGTGTCGGCCGCCGACTTCCGGGAGCTGCTGGGCTTGTGCTCTTCTACAAGGAGGCGTGAGGTGCAAGGGGTGGGGTGAGTGTGCAACAGGGCGGAGTGTACAAGGTGTGCAAGGGGTGGGGTGAGTGTGCAAGGGGGCGGGGAGGTGCAAGGGAGTATGAGTGCGGTGCGGCCGCCCGACCGGGACCTGCTGGGCTTCGTGCTCTTTCTACAAGGAGGCGGAGTGTGCAAGGGGGTGCAAGGGGCAGGGGTGAGTGTGCAAGGTGAGTGTGCGAGGGGTGGGAGTGTCGCGGCCGCCCGACTTCCGGGAGCTGCTGGGCTTCATGCTCTTCTACAAGGCGTGCGTGTGTGGGGGGGGTGTACAGGGGCGGGGTGAGTGTGCTAGAGGGCGGGAGTGTGCAAGGGGTGGGGGTGAGTGTGCAAGGGGGTGAGTGTGCAAGGAGTGCGAGTGTGCGGCCGCCCGACTTCCGGACCTGCTGGGCTTCATGCTCTTCTACGAGGAGGCGTGAGGTGCAAGGGGGTAGGGGGTGAGTGTGCAAGGGGCGGGGGTGTGCAAGGTGAGTGTGCGAGGGGTGGGGTGTGCGTCCGCCCGACTTCCGGGACCTGCTGGCTCCATGCTCTTCTACAAGGAGGCGTGTGTGCAGGGGGGGTGGGGGTGGTGTGCAAGGGGGCGGAGTGTGCAAGGGGTTGGGGTGAGTGTGCAAGGGGGGGGTGTGCAGGGGTGCGAGTGTGCAAGGGGATGGGGTGAGTGTGCAAGGAGGCGTGAGTGTGCAAGGGGGTGGGGGTGAGTGTGCAAGGCGGCGGCAAGGGGTGGGGGTGAGTGTGCAAGGGGGTGCGGAGTGTCGGGCCCGACTTCCGGACCTGCTGGGCTTCAGGTTTTCTACAAGGAGGTGGAGTGTGCAAGGGGGTGGGGGGTGGTGTGCAAAGGCGGGAGTGTGCAAGGTGAGTGCGAGGGGGCGGGAGTGTGCAAGGGGGTGTGCAAGGGGCGGGGGGTGTGTGTGCAAGGGGCGGGGGTGTGCAAGGGTTGTGCAAGGGCCAGGCCGGGCCTCATGCTCGTCTGTAAAAAGGTAAGTGTGCAAGGGGGGTGTGCACACCCACACACTTACCCCTTGCACACTCACCCCATGCACAACCACACGCAATTCCCTTTGCACACTCACACTCCCTCACACACCTTTCGCACTCAGCCTCATCTCACCCCATCGCACACTCATGGCCCCTTGCACACTCATCCTCCTTGCACTCACACTTCTTGCACACTTACCCTCACTCACGCTCCTTGCACACTCCCACACCTCTGCACACTCACTCTCCTCAGTCACCCTCATCCCCTCGCACACTCATCCTCGCTCTTCTTGCACACTCTCGCCCTTTGCATACTCACCCCTTTGCACACTCACCCCCTTTCACCCTCACCCGCTTGCACACTCACCCTCACACATCTTCACTCACCCTCCTCCTACACTCCTACTCCTTGCACACTCACCCCCTCCTTGCACACCCACCCTAATTCACCCTTGCACACACAGCCTCACGCTCACACACTCCTCGCACACTCACCCCCTCCTTGCACCCCCACCCCCTTGCACACTCACCCCCCCCTGCCTTGCACGCCCGCAGGCCGCACCGCAACGTGACGGAGCTGGACGGGCAGGACGTGTGCACTCCTCGCACCCTTGCACACTCGCCCTCCTTACACACTCATCCTCCTCGCACACTCCTGCTCCTCACACACTCCCATCCCTTGCACACTCACCCTCCTTGCACACTCACCCTCGCCTTGCACGCCCACAGGCCGCACCGCAACATGACGGAGCTGGACGGGCAGGACGCGTGTCCTCCTCGCACACTCACCCTCACTCACCTTCCTCATACACTTATCCTCATTCGCTCTCCTTGCACACTTACCCTCCTTGCACACTCCCGCTCCTCACACACCCCTCGCATCCTTCCGCCCCTCGCACCCTCGTTCCCGCCCCTTGCACACTCACCCCTTGCACACTCACCCCTCCTTGCACACTCACCCCTCCTTGCACCCCCACCCCCTCCTTGCACACTCACCCCCTCCTTGCACGCCCGCAGGCCGCACCGCAACGTGACAGCTGAACGGGCAGGACGCGTGCCCTCCTCGCACTCACCTTCTTGCACACTCACCCCTCCTTGCACACTCAGCCCCTCCTTGCACACTCACCCCCTCACACACATCCTCCTCGTACACTCCCGCTCCTCATACCCTCACACACTCCCACCCCTCGCACTCACCACCTCCTTGCACACTCACCCCCTCCTTGCACGCCCGCAGGCCGCACCGCAACGTGACGGAGCTGGACGGACAGGACGCGTGCCCTCACACACACCCCCCTCCTTGCACACTCACCCCCTCCTTGCACACTCATCTTCCTCGCACACTCCCGCTCCTAACACACTCCATCTTAGCATTCACCCCCCTTGCACACTCACCCCTTGCACACTCACACTCCTTGCACACTCACCCCCTCCTCACACATACCTCCTGCATAGTCACCCCTGCACCCTCACCCCTTGCACACTCATCTTCCTTGCACACTCACCCCCTCCTTGCACGCCCGCAGGCCGCACCGCAACGTGGACGGAGCTGGACGGGCAGGACGCCAGCGTGCCCTCACACACTCCCCTCCTTGCACACTCACCCCTCCTTGCACACTCACCCCCTTGCACACTCACACTCTCCTTGCACACTCACCCCTCCTCGCACACTCACCACTCCTTGCACACTCACCCCTTGCACACTCACCCCTTGCACACTCACACTCTCCTTGCACACTCACCCCCTCCTCGCACATACCTCCTTGCATAGTCACCCCTTGCACCCTCACCCCCTTGCACACTCATCTTCCTTGCACACTCACCCCCTCCTTGCACGCCCGCAGGCCGCACCGCAACGTGACGGAGCTGGACGGGCAGGACGCGTGCCCTCACACACTCACCCCCTCCTCGCACACTCCCCCTCCTTGCACACTCACCCCCTTGCACACTCACACTCTCCTTGCACACTCACACTCTCCTTGCACACTCACCCCCTCCTGCACACTCACCCCCTCCTCGCACATACCTCCTTGCACAGTCTCCCCTTGCACCCTCACCCCCTTGCACACTCACCCTCCTTGCACACTCATCTTCCTCGCACACTCCCGCTCCTAACACTCCATCTTAGCATTCACCCTTGCACACCCCCCTCCTTGCACACTCACCCCTCCTTGCACACTCACCCCTTGCACACTCACCCCCTCCTTGCACACTCACCCCCTCCTTGCACACTCACCCTCCTTGCACACTCACCCCCTTGCACACTCCCCCCTCCTTGCACATTCGCCCCTCTTCTTCACACTCACCCCTCCTTGCACACTCACCCCCCTCCTTGCACGCCCGCAGGCCGCACCGCAACGTGACGGAGCTGGACGGCAGGGACGCGTGCCCCCTCACACACACTCCCCCCCTCCTCACACCTCACCCCCTTGCACACTCACCCCCTCCTGCACGCCCACCCCTCTCTCGCACACCCCCCTCCTTGCACAGTCATCCTCGCACACTCCTGCCCCTCACACTCCCATTCCTTGCACCCCACCCCTCCTTACACTCACCCCCCGCCTTGCACGCCCGCAGGCCGCACCGCAACGTGACGGAGCTGGACGGGCAGGACGCGTGCCCTCCTCGCACTCACCTTCTTGCACACTCACCCCTCCTTGCACACTCAGCCCCTCCTTGCACACTCACCCCCTCACACACATCCTCCTCGTACACTCCCGCTCCTCATACCCTCACCACCCTCACACACTCCCACCCCTCCGCACCACCACCTCCTTGCACACTCACCCTCCTTGCACGCGCCGCAGGCCGCACCGCAACGTGACGGAGCTGGAGAGGCAGGACGCGTGCCCTCACACACACTCCCCCCTCCTTGCACACTCACCCCCTCCTTGCACCCTCACCCTCTTGCACACTCACACTCTCCTTGCACACTCACCCCCTCCTCGCACACTCACCACTCCTTGCACACTCACCCCTTGCACACTCACCCCTTGCACACTCACACTCCTTGCACACTCACCCCTCGCACATACCTCCTGCATAGTCACCCCTTGCACCCTCACCCCTTGCACACTCATCTTCCTTGCACACTCACCCGCCTTGCACGCCCGCAGGCCGCACCGCAACGTGACGGAGCTGGACGGGCAGGACGCGTGCGGCGGCAGCAGCTGGACCGTGGTGGACGTGGACCCCCCGCAGCGCGCGGCCGAGGCCCCCGGCGCGCCCCTCCCCCACCCGGGCTGGCTGCTGCGCCGCCTCAAGCCCTGGGCGCAGTACGCGGTGTTCGCGGCGCGACGCGTGAGCCTGAGCGACGAGCGCGCAGCACGGGCGCCAAGAGCCGCATCATCTACGGCGCACTAACGCCACCAGTGAGTGTGCAAGGGGCGGTGCAAGGGGGCGGGATGCATGCAAAAAGGTGGGTGTGCAAATGGGTGAGTGCAAGCAGGGGATGTGTGCAAGCGGTGTGGGTGGTTGTGCAAATGGGTAAGGGCAAGGGTTGGTGTGCAAGCAAAAAAGCGGTGTGTGCAAATGGGTGAGTGTGCAAATGGGGAGGGTATGCAAGCAAAAAGCGGATGAGTGTGCAAGCGAGGTGGGTGTGTGTTTAAAACGGGGGTGAGTGTGCAAATGGAGGTTGGGTATGCAAGCAGGAGGGTTGGTGTGCAAGCGGGAAGGTGGGTGCAAGCAAAAGGGGCGAGTGTGTAAACGTGGACGCGTCTGCTGGTGTTCGTGCGACGACGTGAGAGCCTGAGCGACGAGCGGCGCAGCCACGCTGGCGCCAAGAGCCGCATCATCACACGGCGCACCAACGCCACCAGTGAGTGTGCAAGGGGGCGGGGGTGGGGTGCAGGGGGGGATGCAAAAAGCGGGTGAGTGTGCAGGGGGTGTGCAAGGGGGGGGCATGCAAAAAGCGGGTGAGTGTGCAAGCGGGGGGTGGGTGTGCAAGCAAAAAGCGGGTGAGTGTGCAAATGGGCGAGTGTGCAAGCGGGGGTGGGTGGGTGTGCAAATGGGTGAGTGCAAGAGGGGTGGGTGTGCAAGCAAAAGCGGTTGAGTGTTCAAGCAGGGGACGGGTGCAAGCAAAAGCGGGTGAGTGTGCAAACAGAGGGGTGGTTGTGCAAATGGGTGAGTGTGCAAGCGGGGGTGGTTGGGTGTGCAAATGAATGAGTGCAAGTGGGTGAATGTGCAAGCAAAGTGGGGTTGGTGTGCAAATGGGTGAGTGTGCAAGTGGGAGGGTGGGTGTGCTTATGGGAAGTAGTATGCAAGCGGAGGGTGGTGTGCAAGTGGGGTGAGTGTGCAAACGTGGGGCGAGTGTGTAAAATGGACGAGTATCGTAGGTTCGTGGCGCACACTCGTGAGCCTCAGTGACGAGCCCGCAGCTACGGGCGCCAAGAGCCGTCACGATCTACGCGGCACTAACGCCACCAGTGAGTGCAAGGGCCGGGGGTGGAGATCGCGAGTGTGCAAGCGGGTGGGTGTGCAAGTGAGTGAGTGTGCAAGCTGGGGGTGAGTGTACAAACGTGGGAGTGAGTGTGCAAGCGGGGGAGGGTGGGTGTGCAAATGCGTGAGTGTGCAAGCAGGGGGTGAGTGTGCAAGCAGGGGTGGGTGTGCAAGCAAAGCCGGGTGAGTGTGCAAGCAGGGGTGGGTGCAAAAAAAGCGGGTGAGTGTGCAAGCGGGGGGTGGGTGTGCAAGCAAAAAGCAGGGGGTGAGTGTGCAAATGGGCGAGTGTGCAAGCGGGGGTGGTTGGGTGTGCAAGTTAATGAGTGCAAGTGGGGGTGGGTGTGCAAGCAAAAAGCGGGTGAGAGTGAAGCAGAGGACAGGGTTACAAGCAAAAAGTGGGTGAGTGTGCAAGCGGGGGACGGGGGTGCAAGCAAAAAGCGGGGGTGAGTGTGCAAGTGGGGGTGGTTGGGTGTGCAAATGAATGAGTGCAAGTGGATGAATGTGCAAGCAGAGTGAGGGGTGGGTGTGCAAGCAGGGGTTGGGTGTGCAAATAGATGAGTGTGGGAGCGGGAGGGTGGGTGTGCAAGTGGGGGTGAGTGTGCAAACGTGGGGGTGAGTGTGTAAACGGGACGCAGCCCGCGGTGTTCGTGCGCACGCTCGTGAGCCTCAGCGACGAGCACCGCAGCTACGGCGCCAAGAGCCGCATCTACGTGCGCACCAACGCCACCAGTGAGTGTGCAAGGGGCCGGGGGGGTGGAGATCGGTGAGTGTGCAAGCGGGTGGGTGTGCAAGTGAGTGAGTGTGCAAGCTGGGGGTGAGTGTACAAACGTGGGAGTGAGTGTGCAAATGGAGAGTGCAAGCGGGGGAGGGTGGGTGTGCAAATGGGTGAGTGTGCAAGTGGGGTTGAGTGTGCAAGCAGGGGGTGGGTGTGCAAATAAATGAGTGCAAGTGGGGGTGGGGGTGCAAGCAAAAAGCGGGTGAGTGTGCAAGCAGGGGACAGGGGTGCAAATGGGTGACTGCAAGTGGGAGGGGGTGAGTGTGCAAACGAAAGGGGAGAGTGCAAGTGGGGGGAGGGTGGGTGTCCCCACGGGAGGGTGGGTGTGCAAGCAAAAAGCAGGTGAGTGTGCAAGCGGGGGTGGGTGGGTGCAAACATGGGAGGGAGTGTGCAAGCGGGAGTATGCCCCGGGGAAGGGGATGAGTGTGCAAACGGGGGAGTGACTGCCCGACGCCCGCCTCGCCCCGCCGACGCTGAACACGCTGGCGCGACGACGCGTCTAACCCCATCGCGCTGCGAGCCGGGCGCTGGCCATTTAACGACGACGCTACAACGTAAACGCCGATGGGCCGACCAGCTGCGCAAGACGCCGACGGCCCTCGCTGAACGCCTTTTGCACACGCTGCGTGTAAAGCCACGAGCGCCACAGACCGACTGGCCGCCGCGTTAGTTTAACGCTCTTGCACGCCAAGGCGTGCAAAGCCACGATACAGACCAAGACCGACCCGCCGCTAGCAGTTTAACGCTTTGGTATTAATGTGCAAAGCCAATGCAGCGCACAGACCGACCCGGGTAGCAGTTTAACGCTCTTGCTGCACGCGCAAAGCCTGAGCCTTGTAAGGCCCGACCGGGCCGCGCCGCAGCTTAACGCCCTGTACACGCAGCAGTGTAAAGCGCCGCAGGCGTCTTGGCGCTGTGAGCCGGGCGGGCGCTGCTGAACTGCCACGCCGCTGGCACCGCCGCTGCTGTATGGCGGAGCTCACGCAGCACAAGGCAGTAAACGCCCGCAGAGAGACCCGTCGGTGCCGCGGGACCCGCTGTCGGTCTCGAACTCGTCCTCGCAGATCCTGCTGCGCTGGCGGCCGCCGGCCGAGCCCAACGGCAACGTCACCCACTACCGCGTGCGCTGGGAGCGCCAGGACGAGGACGCGGAGCTCTTCGAGCTCGACTACTGCCGCAAGGGTGAGTTTGCACGCGCGCGTGCAAAGCTTGCACGCGCGCGCGTGTCCGCGTTGCGCGCTCGCGTGTGATTTTCCGCGCACGGGCGTGTGATTGGTGTGAGCTCGGCGCGCGGATCCGTGGGGGCTTTGCGGACGTGGGTGTCGAGCTGGGCTCCTGCCGCAAGGGTGAGTGGGCACGCGCGTGCGCTAACTTGCACGCGCGCGTGCAAAGCTTGCACGCGCGGGTGCCGATTGGGCAGGTTTGGCGGGTGCGGTTGGCGCGAGAGTGTGGCGCGTGGATCCCGGTTGGGCCTTGGGGACGTGTGTGTCGAGCTGGGTGTGCAAGGGTGCCGTGGGGTGCGTGGGCACCGCCTGTGGCGGCGCTGCGCTAATTTGCACTTTCGCAGTGTGAATGTTGCACGCTCGTGTGCAAATTTGCCAAGTTTTGCATACCCGGGTGCGGTTGGCGTGGGAGCCTGGTGCGTGGATCCGTGTATTGCTTTCGGACGTGTGTGCGCTCTCAGTGAGTGTGAGTTTGCACGCGCGGGTGTCGTTTGGCCCGCGCGTGTGGAAATCTTGCACGCGCGTGTGCAAATTTGGCAAGTTTTGCACTCGCGGGTGCGGTATGCGTGTGAGCTTGGCGCTTGGATCCTTTTGGGCCTCAGGGGCATGTGTGCTCTGCGGGTGTGCGGTTTTGCACGCTGTGGCGTGTAAATTCAGACACGCCGTGTCGCTCTCATGTGCATCTGTGTGGCTTTTGTACATCTGCGTTGCTGCACGACGCAGAGCTTTTGCACGCGCATGTGCAATTTCCATGTGGCTTTTGAACGTTGTTGTGGTTTTTGCACACGTGTGTGCATATGGGTTTTGCACAATAATGCGTGTTTTCATTCGCGCGTGTTTTTGCACGCCGCGTTTTTTGCACGCCTGCGTGTGAGCCTTTAGCATGTATCTGTGGCTTTTGCATGTTTGCGCTGCGTTTGACTGGCATCGCCGTGTGTAGTGTGCACACTTCGCAGGTTTTGCACGCACACGTGAGTTTCTCGCATGTTTCGGAGCCCTTGAACATCTGTGTGCTTTTTGTGCACACGCGCGCGTAGCTTTGCGCGCCGACGTGCCTGCCCTGCTATCACATGTGTGTTTTCTGCACGAAGGCGTGCATTTTACACCCCATTTACACGCTTGCACGCTCGTGTGTGTTCTTTTGCAGCGTGTGATTTTTGCGCATATTCTGTAGCTCTTGAACGTGTGTGTGTGTGGGTTTTGCACGCGCGCGTGTAGTTTTTCACACGTAACTTCTCGTTAAATGTGTTTTTGCACAAGTGCGTGTACTTTCGCCCACGCGCGTTTTTCACACGTGTGTGTTGTCCACGCGTGTCTGTGTAGCCTTGAAAAATGTTTCCACGCGCGCATGCAGGTTTTTGCACACTCGTGTATGTCTTTTGCACGTTCGGCGTGTTTTGGGGGCGAATGAGTTCGTGTGCGTGCGTGTAGCCTTTGCACGCACGTGTGCGGTTTTTTAGCACACGCGTGTGCTTTTGCACGCCTGCGTGTGCCTCTTGGCACGCTCGTGTCGGTTTGTGCACGAACATGTGTGTGTGTTTGCCACGCGCGTGTGCATTTTTCAACACGTGCTTTTCCACACCCGTGACTTCTTTGCGTGCAGGCACGTTGCTTTTGCACACGCACATGTGTCTTTGGCACGCGTGTATGTAGTTCTTCACACACTCGTGGGTGCTTCTTGCACGCGCATCTCCTTGTTTAACCCCGGGCATGTTCTTCGCATGTGCGTGTTTTCGCTTGCGTCCATGGCGCTTTTGCACGCGGCGGGACTGTTTTCTTGCACACGCGTGTGCCTCTCTTGCACGCGCGTGGGCTCTTTCCGCACACACGCATGTCGATTTGTACCCGTGGGTGCTTGTCTGCTCACGGGAATGTCTGACTTTGCACATCCGTGTGGATTTTTTGCACACTTGTGGCCATGTGTTCCACGAACGCGTGTTGCTTTTGCACGCGCCTGTGGTTTTAGCCACGCTCACATGTAATTTCTTACACACCTGTTTTTCACACGCGTGTGATTTGCTTCTGCGTGTTTTTGTGCGTGTGTGATTTTGCACACGCTTAAGTGTGCTTTTACACAGGCTTAAGTGTGATTTTGCACATGTGTGTGTCTTTTTGCACACGTCTGTGTGATTTTGCACGTGCACATGTTTTTGGATGCATGTGTGATTTTGCACACGTTCAAGTGTGTTTTTGCACGCGTGTGTGATTTTGCACACGCTCAAGTGTGTTTCTGCACACGCGTGTGTGGTTTTGCGCATGTGTAAGTGGCATTGAACACCCTTAAGTGTGATTTTGCACGCGCGTGTGATTTTTGCGCGTGTGTAAGTGCATTTTTGAACACCCTTAAGTGTGATTTTGCACGCGCGCGTGTGACTTTGCGTGTTTTTGCGCTCGTGTATTTTGGAACACCTTTAAGTGTGATTTTTGCACGCGCGCGTGTGATTTTGCACTCGTGTATTTTGGAACACCTTTAAGTGTGATTTTGCACGCGTGCGTGTGATTTTGCGCGTGTGCAAGTGTAGCTTTGAACACCCTTGAGTGTGGTTTTGCACGCATACAGTGATTCGCCTCACAAGACGTGTGCTTTTAAGCACCTGTGGTGTTTTTGGAGCACCTTAGTGTGCTTTTTTGCACGCTCGTGTGATTCCCAGCAGCGTGCGAGTGTAGCTCTGAACACCCTCGCGCGTGTGTAAGTGCCTTTTGGAACACCCTTAGGTGTGGTTTTACACGCGCGTGTGTGCTTTCGCAATTTCCTGTGTAGGTGAATTTTGGAACACCCTTAAGTGCGATTTAGGACGCGCGGGTGTGGTTTTGCACGCGCACATGTGGTTTTGCACGCGCACGTGTGGTTTTGCACAAGACGTGGGTTTTGCACGCCAAGACGTGTGGTTTCAAGACGCGTGAGTTTTGCGCATGTGTAAGTGCATTTTTGAACACCCTCACGTGTGATTTTGCACGCGCGCGTGTGCTCTTGCGCTTGTGTATTTTGGAACACCCTTAAGCGTGATTTAGGACGCGGTGTGGTTTTGCACGCGCGGGTGTGGTTTTGCACGCACGGGTGTGGTCTTGCACGCTGCGGTGTGGTTTGCACGCTGTGGTGTTTTGCGCCGCATCGCGTGTGGTTTTGCAGCAAGACGTGTGGTTCGCGACGCCAGCGTGTGAGTTTGCGATGTGTAAGTGCATTTTTGAACACCCTCACGTGTGATTTTGCACGCTGGCATGTGACTTTTTGCGTGTGCTCTTGCGCTTGCGCGTTTTGGAACACCTAAAAAAGCGCGATTTAGACGCTGGCGGCAGTGGTTTTGCACGGCTGGCGTGTGCTTTTGCGTAGCGTGCGTGGCGCACACGCGCGTGTGCTTGCACGCGCTGCGCGCTTCTGACCCCGCCCCGCCCTCCCCGCCCCAGGCCTGAAGCTGCCGTCGCGCGGCGGGTCGCCGCCACGCCGAGCCCGGGCCGAGGCCGAGAAGCGCGTCAAAGCCAGGACGCTGAGCCGGCCGCCAGCGGCTGCGCTGTGTCCCAAGACGGCCAGGCGCAGGTGCTGCGCGCCAGCGCCAGGAGGCCGACTTCGGAAGAGCTTCGAGACTTCCTGCACGACGCCGTCTTCGTGCCCAGGTCCGGCTTCCGGCGCCGGGGCGGGAAGGGGCGGGGCCGGGGCGGGCGGGGGGGGGGCCGGAGAGCGGCCGAGACCGACCTCTCCCCACCCGGCTCGCCGCCGCCGCTCCCTCCCTCCAGCTCGCGCTCTCTCTCTCTCTCCCACCTCTGACGCCACTCCCCGCCGCTCTGACGCCATTCATCTTCCTCTGATGTCACCCCGTTTCTCTTGCATATTTTTCCTACGCCACTGTCACCTGACATCACAGCTTCCCCTGACGTCACTCCCCACCCCGCGACGCCACTCCCCTCTTCCTGGCTTCACTCTTTTCCCCTGACGCCTCTCCATCCCTCTTGCATCATTCTTTCTCCCTCTGACGCCCTCACTCTTTCCCTCTGACGCCTCCCCTCCTCCTGACATCACCTCCCTCTGACGCCACCCCGTCCCTCTTACATTCTTTTCCCCTGACGCTACCTCCCCCTGACGCCCCGCCCCTCTTGCATCGTTGTTTTCTCTCTGACGTCACTCTCCCACCCGACGCCCTCGCAGGCTCTCCCATCCCTCCGATGTCACAGTTTCTCCCGACGCGTCACCCCGCCGCTCTAACGTCATTCATCTCCCCTGATGTCCCTCCCGTCCCTCTTACATCGTTCTTTTCCCTCTGACGCCTCCCCTCCCTCTCTGACGTCACTCCCTCCCCTCTGACGCACTCCCGTCCCTCTTACATCGCTGTTTTCCCCCTGACGTCATCCCCGCCGCTCTTACATTTATCTTTCCCCCCTGACGCGTCCCCCGTCGCTCTAACGTCCCTCCTCTCCCCCTAACGACCCTCCCCGTCCCTCTTACATCATTGTTTTCTCTCTACGCACCCCTCCCTCTTACATCATTATTTTGCCCCTGACGTCACCCCCATCGCTCTAACGTCCCTCCCTCCCCTAACGACCTCCCCCGTCCCTCTTACATCATTGTTTTCTCTCCACGCGCCCCTCTCTCTCTTACATCATTATTTTGCCCCTGACGTCACCCCCATCGCTCTAATGTCCCTCCCCTCCCCCTCTGACGTCACCCCGTCCCTCTTACATCACTCTTTTCCCCTGACGTCACCCCCCATCGCTCTAACGTACCTCCTCCTCTGACGTCACCCGCCCCTCTTACATCATTGTTTTCTCTCCCACGCTACTCCTCTCTCTTACATCATTATTTTGCCCCTGACGTCACCCCATCGCTCTAACGTCCCTCCCTCCCCCGCTGGCGCCACCCGTCCCTCTTACATCACTGCTTTCTCTCCGGCGTCCCCTCGCAGGCCTCCGCGTCGCGCGCCCTCCTCCGACGCCGCCCGCCGCCCGCGCAGGGCGCCGGGCGGGGCGGGCCGTGGGGAACGCGACCACGCCCCGCCCGGGGTGGGGCCCCTCCCCCTCCCCCTCGACCTCCTCCCCCGCGGGCCCCGCCTCTCCTCGGACCCCTCCCCCCCGGACCCCGCCCCCGACGCCGTGGTGTGGGGCGCGGAGTCGCTGGTGATCTCGGGGCTGCGGCACTTCACGGGCTACAGGATCGAGCTCCAGGCCTGCAACCGGGCGTCGCCGGCGCGCTGCAGCGTGGCCGCCTACGTCAGCGCGCGCACCATGCCCGGAGGTGGGCGGGGCTAAGGATGGGCGGGGCTGGGGGCAGGGCCAGGGCTGAGGGTGGGGCTGAGGGAGGGAGAGAGAGAAAGGAGCGACTCACAGCGCTGAGGGAATGGGGGAAAATGGCGGCGGGCCCTGAGGGGAAAATGGCGGCCGGCTGGGGCGTGGCAAGGGAGAGGGAGAAAGGGCCAATCACAGCGCTCATGGAGGGAAAATGGCGAAATGGAGGCGTGGGCTAAGGGGGGGAGAAGGGGCCAATCACAGCGCTGAGGGACTAGGGGAAAATGGCGGCGGGCGGGGGCGTGGTCACGAGCAGGAGAAGGGACCAATCACAGCACTGAGGGACTGGGGGAAAATGGCGGAGGGCAGGGGCGTGGCTAAGGGAGGGAGAAAGGGCGAATCACAGCGCTGAGGGACTGGGGGAAAATGGCGGCCGGCTGGGGGCGTGGCCGAAGGAGAGGGAGAAAGGGCCAATCACAGCGCTTAGGAAGGGAAAATGGCGGGTGGAGGGCGCACAAAGCGAGGAAAGGGCCAATCACAGCTGAGGACTGGGGAAAATGGCGGAGGGTGGGGGCGTGGTCACGAGCAGGAGAAGGGACCAATCACAGCACTGAGGGACTGGGGGAAAATGGCGGTGGGCGGGGGCGTGGCTAAGGAAGGGAGAAGGGGCCAATCACAGCGCTGAGGGACTGGGGGAAAATGGCGGAGGGTGGGGGCGTGGTCACGAGCAGGAGAAGGGACCAATCACAGCACTGAGGGACTGGGGGAAAATGGCGGAGGGCAGGGGCGTGGCTAAGGGAGGGAGAAGGGTCCAATCAGCGCTGAGAGACTTAGGGAAAATGGCGGCAGGCTGGGGGCGTGGCCAAGATCAGGAGGAAGGGGCCAATCACAGCGCTCAGGGAGAGGAAAATGGCGGCCGGGGCGGGGCCAGGCCTAGAGTAAGGAGCGAATCACAGCGCTCAGGGAGGGGAAAATGGCGGTGGGTGGGGGCGTGGTTAAGGGAGGGAAAAGGAGCGAATCAGCGCTCAGGGAGGGGAAAATGGCCGCGGAATGGGGGAAAATGGCGGCAGGTGGGGGCGTGGCCAAGAGCAGGATGACGGACCAATCAAAGCGCTGAGGGATGGGGAAAATGGCGGCTAGTGGGGGGCGTGGCCCGCCCTGAAGAGGCAAATCACAGCCCTGAGGGGAAAATGGCGGCTAGTGGGGGCGGAGCCAGTCCCTGAAAGGGAAAATGGCGGCTACTGGGGGCGTGGCCGGGCCCTGAGGGGGAAAATGGCCGCCGTGGGCGTGTCCCGGCTGACGCCCCGCCCCCTCCGGCCCCGCCCCGCCCCCCAGCGAAGGCCGACGACATCGCGGGCCCCGTGACGCACGAGGTCGCGGACAACCGCGTCGTCCACGTGACGTGGCGGGAGCCGCCCGAGCCCAACGGGCTGATCGTGCTCTACGAGGTCAGCTACGCGGCTGACTGGCGATGGTGGCGTACAGCTTGTTGGGTGTAAGGGTGGTGTGCAAGGATGAGTGTGCAGGGTGGGCGTGCAAGGATGAGTGTGCAACCGTGAGTGCA
>JAEOAE010000919.1:0-46919 GCA_036365155.1 Meriones psammophilus
AGATGTGATTCACTTTACAAAGTAGTGTTTTGCTTTTTGCTTTTTTTTTTTTTTTTTTTTTTTTTTGATTTTCTATAAGTTTATTCAGGAACCTTGAACAATCATCGGACCCTGGGAAAGCCAGCCCACTTTAAATAGCCTCTGGGTAGCTAACCTCAGCATGCCACGTGGGCAATGCAGATAGGTCCACATACATGGAAGCAAGCCAGATCCTCAGCCTTAGCCAAATGTGGATTTGTTTGTGACAGAGAGCACTCACCATCGGGAAGGTGGAAGGTGGAATCCAGCTCCATCTTTCAGGAGCGGCATTACGCAGCTCTCTACAGTCCCCCCTTTTTGTTTTGGACGCATCAGGCAAGAGTAGAGGTCTGATCTCTGATATTAGAAGTATATTGGGACTTTGTACCGATGTTCATTTAGGTGTCATCCACCCAAAGAGCATCAGACCCGTCCAATACCTTTTTCTCAGAGGCGGGACCTGGGGCATCAACCCGCATGCAATCAGACATGCTCTTCTCTGGGTCCAAGGCGGCTGACCCTGAGTGCAGTGCTTCACCTCGCATCCTGAGCGTAATATTTTGGCTTTTTATGGTAGCCAACCATGCTTGGGGAGACTGTCCTGCTTCAATGGCTGTAAAGGCCTGAATGGTCATGGCTGCATTACGCTGTTGTGAGACTCTAATCTTGCATATATACCACAGGCAAACCAAGGTGACCAACACCAGAAGGCCTGCTAACGCTCCCATGCCTGCCCATTCCTTCAGATGATTCATGGCTGCAGCAATCCATGATGATAATCCTGTGGCTAGTCCTGTGTCCACTCTGGTAGAATTTACCATGAAAATGGCCACTCTCAGCTGGTCCATCGTAGTATCGAATTCTCCAGTTCAATTACCTAAAATATAGCTTGACAATTGTTTAGACAGATTTGCAGCACAGGGAAAATTCTCATGTTGTATGCTAGTGATACAAAGTCCAACATACATTCATTGACAGCCAAATTGAGCGATTTGCCATAGGGTATCAATTTGCTCCTGCACGAGGTCAAACCTCTGATTGAACACCATCAAACCTCCTTTTAGTTGAGCATTAATTCCTTTTTGTACATCTAAGGCATGAGCTACATTGGCTAAAGGTTATTCAGGGTCTGAGCAGGCTGCCCAGTATGACTCATGGCTAATGCCATGGTGGTAGCTCCAACAGTCGCCAATGAGATAGCAGTAACAATGACAGCTGTAATTCCAAGATCCCTTTTCTGTCTGAAGAGAGTCATAGCGTGAGGGCATCAACGGGCACAGGCACTCCTTGAGGCATGTGAGTAACCAGCTAGTAAATTTACTAGCATTACAGCATTGGGCTTAAAAAGCAAGTATCATTACCACAATTACTTGGCTCTATCTGGCTAATAATGAATAAAAATGGGGGATGTAAACAAACAGGTGTGGGCTTATAGGAAGTATTATGAGAAGCCTTAACCCCCTCGTTGAAACATCCTGTGTCAGTTCTAGAACTAGCAGTGGTGGTGTCCGAGGTCTGAGTCGGTTCAGCAGACCATTGCCCCCCAGGGGCGTGGCGTGCTCCATGTAAATTGACTAACTGCATGTTTTCCTCCACTTTGTAAGTCATTTAAGTTTCTTAAATTATTTTTTTCCCTTTTTTAAAAAATTTTTCATCAATTACACTTTATTCATTCTGCATCCCCCCATAGGCCCCTCCTCCTCCCCTCCCAATCCCACCCTCCTCCTCCCTCTGCATGCATGCCACTCCCCAAGTCCACTGATAGGGGAGGTTCTCCTCTCCTTTCTGATCTTAGTCCATCAGTTCACATCAAAAGTGGCTGCATTGTCCTCTATTATGGCCTGGTGAGGCTGCTCCCCCCCAGAGGGAGGTGATCAAAGAGCAGGCCAATCAGATTATGTCAGAGGCAGTCCCTCTTCACATTACTATGTAACCCAATTGGACTCTGAACTGCCCTGGGCTACATCTGTCCAGGGGTTCTGGGTTATCTCTATGAATAGTCCTTGGTTGGAGTATGAGTCTCTGGGAAGTTCCCTATGTTCAAATTTTCTTGTTCTGTTGCTCTCCTTGTGGAGACCCTGTCCTCTCCAGCTCTTACTCTTTCCCAGTTCTTACATAAAATTCCATTCACTCTGCCCAACAGTTGCCCATCAGGCTTAGCTTCTGCTTTGATAGTCTGTAGGGAAGAGGCTTTCAGAAACCCTCTGTGGTAGGTTCCTAGGTTGTTTGCTGTTTTCTTCTTCTTCTGATGTCCATCCTCTTTGCCTTTCCGGATAGTGATTAGACATTTTAGTTAGGGTCCTCTCTCTTGCTTAGTTTCTTTATATGCACAGGTTTTAGTGGGTTTGTCCTATGTTGTATGCCTATATGAGTGAGTATATACCATGAGTGTCTTTTTGCTTCTGGGACAACTCACTCAGGATGATCCTTTCCAGATCCCACCATTTACCTACAAATTTCATGATTTCCTTATTTTTCATTGCTGAGTAATATTCCATTGTGTAGATGTACCATATTTTCTGCATCCATTCTTCAGTTGAGGGCATCTGGGCTGTTTCAGCTTCTGGCTATTACAAATAAAGCTGCTATGAACATGGTTGAGCAAATTTCCTTTTGTGTACTTGAGCCTCTTTTGGATATATGCCTAGAGTGGTATGGCTGGATCTTGGGAAGCACTATTCCTCGTTGTCTGAGAAAACGCCAGATTGATTTCCAGAGTGGCTGTACCAGTTTACATTCCCACCAGCAGTGGAGAAGGGTTCCTCTTTCTCCACAACCTCTCCAGCATGTGTTGTCACTTGAGTTTTTGATCTTGGTCATTCTCATGGGTGTAAGGTGAAATCTCAGGGTTGTTTTTGATTTGCATTTCCTAATGGCTAGTGAGGTTGAGCATTTCTTTAAGTGCTTCTCTGCCATTCGGTATTCTTCTACAGAGAATTCTCTGTTTAGCTCTGTTCCCCATTTTTAAGTGGGTTACTTGGTTTGCTGCTTTTCAGCTTCTTTAGTTCTTTATATATACTTGATATGAGTCCTTTGTCAGATAAAGGGTTGGTGAAGATTCTTTCCCAATCTGTAGGAGGTCGCTTTGTTTTGATGACAGTGTCCTTTGCTTTGCAGAAGCTTTTCAGTTTCATGAGGTCCCATTTATTGATTGTTGCTCTTAGAGCCTGTGCTGTTGGAGTTCTGTTCAGGAAGTTTTCCCCTGTACCAATGAGTTCTAGGGTATTCCCCACTTTTTTTCAAGCCCATTTAATGTGTCTGGTTTTATGTTGAGGTCTTTGATCCACTTGGACTTCAGTTTTGTGCAGGGTGATAAGTATGGATCTATTTTCATTTTTCTACATGTAGACATCCAGTTGGACCAGCACCATTTGTTGAAGATGGTATCTTTTTTTCCATTGTATGGTTTTGGCGTCTTTGTCAAAGATCAGGTGTCCATAAGTGTGTGGGTTTATTTCTGGGTCCTCTGTTCGGTTCCATTGATCCACCATTCTGTTTCTATGCCAGTACCATGCAGTTTTTAAAACTGTTGTTCTATAGTACAAATTAAGATCAGGGATGGAGATACCTCCAGAAGATCTTTTATTGTAGAGGATTGTTTTAGCAATTCTGGGTTTCTTGTTATTCCATATGAATTTGAGAATTTTTCTTTCCAGGTCTGTAAAGAATTGTGTTGGTAATTTGATGGGAATTGCATTGAATCTGTATATTGCTTTTGGTAAGATGGTCATTTTTACTATGTTAATCCTACCAAGCCATGAGCATGGGAGATCTTTCCATCTTCTCATATCTTCTTCTAGTTCTTTCTTCAGAGATTTGAAATTTTTTTCATACAAGTCTTTGACTTCCTTGGTTAGGGTTACTCCGAGGTACCTTATGTCTTTTGTGGCTATTGTGAAGGGTGTTGTTTCCCTAATTTCTTTCTCAGCCTTTTTGTTTTTGTATACAAGAGGGCTACTGATTTTTTGAGTTAATTTTGTATCCGCCACTTTGCTGAAGGTGTTTATCAGCTGTAGGAGTTCCCTGGTAGAGTTTTTGGGGTCACTCACATATACTATCATATCATCTGCAAATAGTGATAATTTGACTTCTTCCTTTCCAATTTGTATCCCCTTGATTTCCTTCAACTGTCTTATTGCTCTAGCAAGGACTTCCAGAATATGTTGAAGAGATATGGAGAGAGTGGGCAGCCTTGTCTTGTCCCTGATTTCAGTGGGATTGATTTAAGTTTCTCTCCGTTCAGTTTGATGTTGGCTATAGGTTTGCTGTATATCGCCTTTACTATGTTTAGATATGTGCCTTGTATCCCTGATCTCTCAATACTTTAAACATGAATGGATGTTGGATTTTGTCAAAGGCTTTTTCAGCGTCTAGGGAGATTATCATGTGGTTTTTTTCTTTCAATTTGTTAATATGGTGGATCACATTGATGGATTTCCATACATTGAACCATCCCTGCATACCTGGGATGAAGCCTACTTGGTCATGGTGGATGATATCTTTGATATGTTCTTGTATTGGTTTTGCAGTATTTTGTTGAGTATTTTTGCATCAATGTTCATAAGGGAGATTGGCCTGAAATTCTCTTTCTTTGTTGAGTCTTTGTGAGGTTTAGGTACCAAGGTGACTGTGGCTTCATAGAATGAGTTTGGTAATGCTCCTTCTGTTTCTATTTTGTGAAATAGTTTGAAGAGAGTTGGTGTTAGCTCTTTTTTGAATGTCTGGTAGAATTCTGCGCTGAAACCATCAGGTCCTGGCCTTTTTTTTGGATGGGAGACTTTCGATGACTGCTTCTATTTCCTTGGGGATTTAGGACTATTTAATTGATTTACCTGGTCCTCATTTACCATTGGTAAGTGGAATCGATCAAGAAAATTGTCCATTTCATTTAAATTTTCAAATTTTGTTCCATTATAGATTTTTTGAAGTAAGTTCTAATGATTGCTTGGATTTCCTCAGTGTCTGTAGTTATGTCCCCCTTTTCATTTCTGATTTTGTTGATTTGGATGGTGTCTCGCTGCCTTTTAGTTAGCTTGGCTAAGGGTTTGTCTATCTTGTTGATTTTCTCAAAGAACCAGCTCTTGGTTTCATTGATTCTTTGAATTGTTTTATTTGTTTCTAATTGATTGATTTCAGCCCTGAGTTTGATTATTTCCAGCCATCTGCTCCTTCTTGGTGTGTCTGCTTCTTCTTTTTCAAGGGTTTTTAAGTGAGCCATTAAGTTGCTTGAATGCGCTGTCTCAAATTTCTTCTTCAAGGCACTTAGTGCTATGAACTTTCCTCTTAGCACTGCTTTCATTGTGTCCCACAAGTTCGGGTATGTTGTGTCTTCATTTTCATTGAGTTCTAGGAAGATTTTAATTTCTTTCTTTATTTCTTCCCTGACCCAGCTGTCTTTTAGTAGCAAGTTGTTCAGTTTCCATGTATGTGTAGGCTTTTTGCTATTTCTGTTGTTACTGAGGTCCAGCTTTATTCCATGGTGATCCGACAGGATACAAGGGATTATTTCAATCTTCCTGTATTTGTTGAGGCTTGCTTTGTGACCAACTATGTGGTCTATTTTGGAGAAGGTTCCATGAGGTGCTGAGAAGAAGGTAAATTCTTTTGTGTTAGGGTGTAGGGTTCTGAAAATGTCTGTTAGGTCCATTTGATTCATTACCTCTGTTAGAGATATTGTTTCTTTGTTTAATTTCTGTTTTGTTGACCTGTCCTTTGTTGAGAGTGGGGTGTTGAAGTCTCCTACTATTAGTGTGTGGGGATCTATATGTGCTTTAAGTTTTATCAACGTTTCTTTCACAAATGTGGGTGCCCTTGTATTTGGAGCATAGATGTTCAGGATTGTGATGTCTTCTTGGTGGAATTTTCCCTTTATGAGTATGAAGTGTCCTTCCCCATCTCTTTTGATTAATTTTGGTTGAAAGACTATTTTACCAGATATTAGAATGGCTACTCCTGCTTGCTTCTTGGGTCCATTTGCTTCAAAAGCCGTCTTCCATCCCTTTACCCTCAGGAAGTGTCTATCTTTGTGTCTTAGGTGTGTTTCTTGTATACAACAGATTGCTGGGTTTTGTTTACGCATCCATTCTGTTAGTCTGTGTCTTTTTATTGGAGAATTAAGTCCATTGATATTGAGAGAGAGTAATGACCAGTGGCTGTTAAATCCTTTCACTTTGATGTTGGCTGTGGTCATACGGTTGTGTGCTTGGTTGCTTTTTTGTTTTACTGAAGTAAGGTTATTTATTCCCTGTGTTTTCTTGAATGTAGCTAGCTTTCTTGAGTGGTATTTTCCCTTCCAGTGTCTTCTGTAATGCTGGATTTGTTTGTAGGTATTGTTGAAATTTGTTTTTGTCATTGAATATCTTGTTTTCTCCGTCTTTGAGGACTGAGAGTTTTGAAGGGTATAGTAGCCTGGGCTGACATCTGTGTTCTCTTAGGGTCTGCATGATATCTGTCCAGGCCCTTCTGGCTTTCATAGTCTCTGTTGAAAAGTCAGTGCGATATAACACTTTTCGGTTTTCCAGTATTCCTAATTGAGCAAGCGACACACATGTGATTCAGTTTACAAAGTAGTGCTTTGCTTTTCTGTGCTTTCCTTTGAAACTTGTTCCAGTGCTGTACAGTGCGATATATCACTTTTCAGTTTTCGTGTATTCCTAATTGAGCGAGCGACACACATGTGATTTAGATTACAAACTAGACCTTTGCGTTTACGTTCTTTCCTTGGAAAATTGTTAGGGTTAGGGTAAGGATTAGGGTTAGGGTAGCGTTACGGTTAGGTTTATGGTTAGGGTTTGGGTAGGGTTAGGGTTAGGGTTAGGGTTAGGGTAGGGTTAGGGTTAGGGTTAGGGGGTTAGGGTTATATCACTTTTCAGTTTTCCTCTTATAATAATTGAACAGGCAACACGTATGTGAATTAGTTTACAAAGTTGTGCTTTGCGTTTCGGTTCTTTCGAAGAAAACTTGTTTCTGGGTCATACAGTGCGATATAACACTTTTCGGTTTTCAAGTATTCCTAATTGAGCGGGCGACACACATGTGATTCAGTTTACAAAGTAGTCCTTTGCTTTTCTGTTCTATCATTGGAAACTTGTTAGGTTAGGGTTAGGGTTAGTGTTACAGTTAGGGTTAGGGTTAGGGTTAAGAGTTAGGGTTAGGGTTAAGGTAGGGTTAGGGTTAGGGTTAGGGTTGGGGGTCAGGGTTATATCACTTTTCAGTTTTCCTGTTATAATAATTGAACAGGCAACACATATGTGAATTAGTTTACAATGTTGTGCTTTGCCTTTCTGTTCTTTTGGTGGAAACTTTTTTCTGTGCCTTACAGTGGGATATAACACTTTTCAGTTTTCCTGTATTACTAATTGAGCGAGCAACACACATGTGATTTAGTTTATAAAGTTGTGCTTTGCGTTTCTGTTCTTTCGGTGGAAACTTGTTTCTGTGCCATACAGTGTGAGATAACACTTTTCAGTTTTGCTGTTATAATAATTGAACAGGCAACACACATGTGATTTAGTTTACAAAGTTGTGCTTTGCGTTTCTGTTCTTTCGATGGAAACTTGTTTCTGTGCTGTAAAGTGCGATATATAACTTTTGAGTTTTCTTGTTATAATAATTGAACAGGCAACACGTATGTGAATTAGTTTACAAAATTGTGTTTTGTGTTTCTGTTCTTTCGATGAAAACTTGTTTCTGGGCCATACAGTGTGATATAACACATTTCGGGTTTTCCAGTATTCCTAATTGAGCGAGCAACACACATGTTATTTAGATTACAAACTAGTGCTTTGCATTTACGTTCTTTCCTTGGAAACTTGTTAGGGTCAGGGTTAGGGTTAGTGTTAGGGTTGGGTTACGGTTAGGGTTAGGGTTAGGTTAGGGTTAGGGTTAAGAGTTAGTGTTAGGGTTAAGGTAGGGATAGGGTTAGGTTAGGGTTAGGGTTAGGGGTTAGGGTTAGGGTTAGGGTAGGGTTAGGGTTAGGGTTAGTGTTAGGTAGGGTTTCTGGTTAGGGTTAGGGTTAGGGTGAGGGTTATGGTAGGGTTAAGGTTAGGGTTAGGATTAGGGTTATGGTTAGAGTAGGGTTAGGTTTAGGGTTAGGGTTAGGGTAGGGTTAAGTTTAAGGTTAGGGGTTTAGGGTTATATCACTTTTCAGTTTTCCTGTATTAATAATTGAGCGAGCGACACACATGTGATTTAGTTTATAAAGCTGTGCTTTGCGTTTCTGTTCTTTCGTGGAAACATGTTTCTGTGCCGTACAGTGCAAGATAACACTTTTCAGTTTTCCTGTTATAATAATTGAATAGGCAACACATATGTGAATTAGTTTACAAAGTTGTGCTTTGCGTTTCTGTTCTTTCGATGAAAACTTGTTTCTGTGCCATACAGTGCAATATAAAACTTGTCGATTTTCAAGTATTCCTAATTGAGCAAACAACACACATGTGATTCAGTTTACAAAGTAGTGCTTTGCTTATCTGTGCTTTCATTTGAAACTTGTTCCAGTGCTGTACAGTGCGATATATCACTTTTCAGTTTTCCTGTATTCCTAAATGAGGGAGCGACACAAATGTGCTTTAGATTACAAACTAGACCTTTGCGTTTACGTTCTTTCCTTGGAAACTTGTTAGTGTTTGTGTTAGGATTAGGGTTAGGGTTAGGGTTAGGGTAGGGTTACAGTTAGGGTTAGGGTTAGGGTTAGGGTTATGGTTAGGTTAGGGTTTGGGTTAGGTTTAGGGGGTTAGGGTTATATCACTTTTCAGTTTTCCTGTTATAATAATTGAACAGGCAACACATATGTGAATTAGTTTACAAAGTTCTGCTTTGCGTTTCTGTTCTTTCGGTGGAAACTTGTTTCTGTGCCGTACAATGCGAGATAACACTTTTCAGTTTTCCTGTATTCCTAATTGAGCGAGCAACACACATGTGATTTAGTTTACAAAGTTGTGCTTTGAGTGTCTGTTCTTATGGTGGAAACTTGTTAGGGTTAACGTTAGGATTAGGGTTAGGGTTAGGGTAGGGTTACAGTTAGGGTTAGGGTTAGGGTTAGAGTTAGGGTAGGGTTAGGGTTAGGGATAGGGTTAGAGTAGGGTTAGGCATAGTGTTAGGGTTAGGTAGGGTTAGGGTTAGGGTTAGGGGTTTAGGGTTATATCACTTTTCAGTTTTCCTGTTAAAATAATTGAACAGGCAACACACATGTGATTTACTTTACAAAGTTGTGCTTAGCGTTTCTGTTCTTTCAGTGGAAACTTGTTTCTGTGCCTTACTTTGCGAGATAACACTTTTCAGTTTTCCTGTATTACTAATTGAGCAAACGACACACATGTGATTTAGTTTACAAAGTTGTGCTTTGAGTGTCTGTTCTTATGGTGGAAACTTGTTAGGGTTAGCATTTGGATTAAGGTTAGGGTTAGGATAGGGTTACGGTTAGGGTTAGGGTTAGGGTTAAGGTTAGGTAGGGTTAGGGTTAGGGTTAGTGTTAGAGTAGGGTTAGGCTTAGTGTTAGGGTTAGGGTAGGGTTAGGTTTAGGGTTAGGGGGTTAGGGTTATATCACTTTTCAGTTTTCCTGTTAAAATAATTGAACAGGCAACACACATGTGATTTACTTTACAAAGTTGTGCTTTGCGTTTCTGTTCTTTCAGTGGATACTTGTTTCTGTGCCTTACAGTGCGAGATAACACTTTTCAGTTTTCTTGTTATAATAATTGAACAGGCAACACGTATTTGAATTAGTTTACAAAGTTTTGCTTTGCGTTTCTGTTCTTTCGATGAAAACTTGTTTCTGTGCCTTACTGTGCGATACAACACTTTTCGGTTTTTCAGTATTCCTAATCGAGCAAGCAACACACATGTGATTCAGTTCACGAAGTAGTGCCTTGCTATTCTGTGCATTCATTTGAAACTTGTTCCAGTGCTGTAAAGTGTTATATATCACTTTTCATTTTTCCTGTATTCCTAATTGAGCGAGCGACACACATGTGATTTAGATTACAAACTAGACCTTTGTGTTTACGTTCTTTCCTTGGAAACTTGTTAGGGTTAGTGTTAGGGTAGGGTTACGGTTAGGGTTAGGCTTAGGGTTAGGGTTAGGGTTACGGTGACGGTAGGGTTAGGGTTAGGGTTCGGGTTCGGGTTAGGGTTAGGGTTAGAGTAGGGTTAAGGATAGGGTTAGGGGGTTAGGGTTATATCACTTTTCATTTTTCCTGTTATAATAATTGAACAGGCAACACATATGTGAATTAGTTTACAAAGTTGTGCTTTGTGTTTCTGTTCTTTCGGTGGAAACTTGTTTCTGTGCCATACTTTGCGAGATAACACTTTTCAGTTTTCGTGTATTACTAATTGAGCGAGCGACACACATGTGATTTAGTTTACAATGTTGTGATTTGCGTTTCTGTTCTTATGGTGGAAACTTGTTAGGGTTAGCATTAGGATTACGTTTAGCGTTAGGATAGGGTGACGGTTAGGGTTAGGGTTAGGGTTAAGGTTAGGGTAGGGTTAGGGTTAGGGTTAGTGTTAGAGTAGGGTTAGGCTTAGTGTTAGTGTTAGGGTAGGGTTAGGTTTAGGGTTAGGGGGTTAGGGTTATATCACTTTTCAGTTTTCCTGTTAAAATAATTGAACAGGCAACACACATGTGATTTACTTTACAAAGTTTTGCTTTGCGTTTCTGTTCTTTCGGTGGAAACTTGTTTCTGTGCTGTACAGTGCGAGATAACACTTTTCAGTTTTCCTGTATTACTAATTGAGCGAGCTACACACATGTGATTTAGTTTACAAAGTTGTGCTTTACGCTTCTGTTCTTTCGATGGAAACTTGTTTCTGTTCTGTAAATTTCAATATATCACTTTTAAGTTTTCCTGTTATAATAATTGAACAGGCAACACACATGTGAATCAGTTTACAAAGTAGTGCTTTGCTTTTCTGTGCTTTCATTTGAAACTTGTTCCAGTGTTGTACAGTGCGATATATAACTTTTCAGTTTACCTGTATTACTAATTGAGCGAGCGACACACATGTGATTTAGATTACAAACTAGACCTTTGCGTTTACGTTCTTTCCTTGGAAACTTGTTAGGATTAGGGGTAGGATGACGGTTAGGGATAGGGTAGGGTTACGGTTAGGGTTAGGGTTAGGGTTAATGTAGGGTTATGATTAGGGATAGGGTTAGGGTTAGATTAGGGTTAGGGTTATGGTTATGGTTAGGTTAGGGTTAGGGTAGGGTTAGGGTTAGGGTTAGGGATAGGGTTAGCGTTAGGGTTGGGTGACTGGTTTGGGTTAGTGTTAGGGTTAGGGTTAGGTTTATGGTAGGGTTAGGGTTTAGGGTTAGGGTTAGGGTTAGAGTAGTGTTAGGGTTAGGTTTAGGTAGTGTTAAGTTTAGGGTTAAGGGGTTAGGGTTATATCACTTTTCAGTTTTCCTGTTATAAGAATTGAACAGGCAACACATATGTGAATTAGTTTACAAAGTTGTGCTTTGCCTTTCTGTTTTTTCGGTGGAAACTTGTTTTTCTATGCCCGTACAGTCTTGAGATAACACTTTTCAGTTTTCCTGTATTCCTAATTGAGGGAGCAACACACCTGTGATTTAGTTTACAAAGTTGTGCTTTTTGTTTCTGTTCTTACGGTGGAAACTTTTTAGGGTTAGCATTAGGATTAGGGTTAGGGTTAGGGTAGGGTTTCTGGTTAGGGTTAGGGTTAGGGTTAGGATTACGGTAGGTTAGGTTTAGGTTTAGGTTACGGTTAGAGTAGGGTTAGGGTTAGGGTTATGGTTAGGGTTGGGTTAGGGTAAGGTTTAGGGGTTAGGGTTATATCACTTTTCAGTTTTCCTGTTATAATAATTGAACAGGCAACACACTTGTGATTTACTTTACGAAGTTGTGCTTTGCGTTTCTGTTCTTTCGGTGGAAACTTGTTTCTGTGCCTTACAGTGTGAGATAACACTTTTCAGTTTTCCTGTATTACTAATTGAGCAAACGACACACATGTGATTTAGTTTAAAATGTTGTGATTTGCATTTCTGTTCTTATGGTGGAAACTTGTTAGGGTTAGCATTAGGATAAGGGTTAGGGCTAGGATAGGGTTACGGTTAGGGTTAGGGTTAGGGTTAAGGTTAGTGTAGGGGTTAGGGTTAGGGTTAGTGTTAGAGTAGGGTTAGGCTTAGTGTTAGGGTTAGGGTAGGGTTAGGTTTAGGGTTAGGGGGTAAGGGTTATATCACTTTTCAGTTTTCCTGTTAAAATAATTGAACAGGCAACACACATGTGATTTACTTTACTAAGTTGTGCTTTGCGTTTCTGTTCTTTTGGTGGAAACTTGTTTCTGTGCCATACAGTGCGAGATAACACTTTTCATTTTTCTTGTTATAATAATTGAACAGGCAACACGTATTTGAATTAGTTTACAAAGTTTTGCTTTGCGTTTCTGTTCTTTTGATGAAAACTTGTTTCTGTGTCTTACTATGCGATACAACACTTTTCGGTTTTTCAGTATTCCTAATCGAGCAAGCGACACACATGTGATTCAGTTCACGAAGTAGTGCCTTGCTATTCTGTGCTTTCATTTGAAACTTGTTCCAGTGCTGTAAAGTGTTATATATCACTTTTCATTTTTCCTGTATTCCTAATTGAGCGAGCGACACACATGTGATTTAGATTACAAACTAGACCTTTGTGTTTACGTTCTTTCCTTGGAAACTTGTTAGGGTTAGTGTTAGGGAAGGGTTAAGGTTAGGGTTAGGCTTAGGGTTAGGGTTAGGGTTAGGGTGACTGTAGGGTTAGGGTTAGGGTTCGGGTTCGGGTTAGGGTTAGGGTTAGGGTTACAGTAGGGTTAGGGTTAGGGTTAGTGTTAGGGTAGGGTTAAGGATAGGGTTAGGGGGTTAGGGTTATATCACTTTTCATTTTTCCTGTTATAATAATTGAACAGGCAACACATATGTGAATTAGTTTACAAAGTTGTGCTTTGTGTTTCTGTTCTTTCGGTGGAAACTTGTTTCTGTGCCATACTTTGCGAGATAACACTTTTCAGTTTTCGTGTATTACTAATTGAGCGAGCGACACACATGTGATTTAGTTTACAATGTTGTGATTTGCGTTTCTGTTCTTATGGTGGAAACTTGTTAGGGTTAGCATTAGGATTACGGTTAGCGTTAGGATAGGGTGACGGTTAGGGTTAGGGTTAGGGTTAAGGTTAGGGTAGGGTTAGGGTTAGGGTTAGTGTTAGAGTAGGGTTAGGCTTAGTGTTAGGGTTAGGGTAGGGTTAGGTTTAGGGTTAGGGGGTTAGGGTTATATCACTTTTCAGTTTTCCTGTTAAAATAATTGAACAGGCAACACACATGTGATTTACTTTACAAAGTTTTGCTTTGCGTTTCTGTTCTTTCGGTGGAAACTTGTTTCTGTTCTGTAAATTTCGATATATCACTTTTAAGTTTTCCTGTTATAATAATTGAACAGGGAACACACATGTGAATCAGTTTACAAAGTAGTGCTTTGCTTTTCTGTGCTTTCATTTGAAACTTGTTCAAGTGTTGTACAGTGCCATATATCACTTTTCAGTTTACCTGTATTACTAATTGAGCGAGCGACACACATGTGATTTAGATTACAAACTAGACCTTTGCGTTTACGTTCTTTCCTTGGAAACTTGTTAGGGTTAGGGTTAGGATTACGGTTAGGGTTAGGTAGGGTTACGGTTAGGGTTGGGTTAGGGTTAATGTAGGGTTATGGTTAGGGATAGGGTTAGGTTTAGATTAGGGTTAGGGTTAGGGTTAGGGTAGGGTAGTTAGGGTTAGGGTTAGGGATAGGGTTAGCGTTAGGTTTGGGTTATGGTTTGGGTTAGTGTTAGGGTTAGGGTTAGGTTTACGGTAGGGTTAGGGTTATGGTTAGGGTTAGGGTTAGAGTAGGGTTAGGGTTAGGTTTAGGGTAGTGTTAGGTTTAGGGTTAAGGGGTTAGGGTTATATCACTTTTCAGTTTTCCTGTTATAATAATTGAACAGGCAACACATATGTGAATTAGTTTACAAAGTTGTGCTTTGCCTTTCTGTTCTTTCGGTGGAAACTTGTTTCTGTGCCATACAGTGCGAGATAACACTTTTCAGTTTTCCTGTATTCCTAATTGAGCGAGCAACACACATGTGATTCAGTTTTCAAAGTAGTGTTTTGCTTTTCTGTGCTTAAGTTCGAAACTTGTGCCTGTGCTGTACAGTGCGATATATCACTTTTCAGTTTTCCTGTTATAATAATTGAACGGGCGACGCGTATGTGAATTAGTTTACACAGTTGTGCTTTGCGTTTCTGTTCTTTCGATGGAAACTTGTTTCTGTGCTGTAAAGTTCGATATATCACTTTTCAGTTTTCCTGTTAAAATAATTGAACAGGCAACACACATGTGATTCAGTTTACAAAGTAGTGATTTGCTTTTTTGTGCTTTCATTTGAAACTTGTTCCTGTGCTGTACAGTGCGATATATCACTTTTCAGTTTTCCTGTATTCCTAATTGAGCGAGCGACAGACATATGATTTAGATTACAAACTAAACTTATGTGTTTATGTTCTTTAGTTGGAAACTTGTTAGGGTTAGGTTTAGGGTTAGGGTTAGGGTTAGGGTTTGGTTTAGAGTAGGGTTAGGGTTAGGGTTAGGATTTTGGGTTATGGTTAGAGTAGGGTTAGGGTTAGTGTTAGGGTTAGGGTAGGTTTAGGGTTAGGGTTAGGGGGTTAGAGTTATATCATTTTTCAGTTTTCCTGTATTCCTAATTGAGCGAGCAACACACATGTTTTTTAGATTACAAACTAGACCTTTGCGTTTACGTTCTTTCCTAGGAATCTTGTTAGGTATAGCGTTTGGCTTAGGGTTAGGGTTAGGGTTTGGGTAGGGTTAGGGTTAGGGTTAGGGTTAGGGTTAGGATTAGAGTAGGGTTAGTGTTAGGGTTAGGGTTAGCGTAGGGTTAAGTTCAGGGTTAGGGGGTTAGGGTTAGTGTAGCGTTTGGGTGAGCGTTAGGGGGTTAGGGTTATATCACATTTCCGTTTTCCTGTTATAATAATTGAACAGGCAAGCCATACGTGAATTAGTTTACAAAGTTGTGCTTAGCATTTCTGTTCTTTCGGTGGAAACTTGTTTCTCAGCCCGTACAGTCTTGAGATAACACTTTTCAGTTTTCCTGTTGTAATAATTGAACAGGCAACACGTATGTGAATTAGTTTATAAAGTTTTGCTTTGCGTTTCTGTTTCTTCGATGAAAACTTGTTTCTGTGCAGTATAGTGCGATATAACACTTTCGGTTTTCAAGTATTCCTAATTGAGCAAGCGACACACAAGTGATTCAGTTTACAAAGTAGTGCTTTGCTTTTCTGTGCTTTGATTTGAAACTTGTTCCAGTGCTGTACAGTGCGATATATCACTTTTCAGTTTTCCTGTATTCCTAATTGAGCAAGCGACACACATGTGATTTAGATTACAAACTAGACCTTTGCGTTTACATTCTTTCCTTGTAAAATTGTTAGGGTTAGGGTAGGGTTAGGGTTAGGGTTAGGGTTAGGGTTAAGGTTAGGGTAGGGTTAGGGTTAGGGTTAGGGTTAGGGTTACGGTTAGAGTA
Organism: Meriones psammophilus; assembly: GCA_036365155.1. NCBI lineage: Eukaryota > Metazoa > Chordata > Mammalia > Rodentia > Muridae > Meriones > Meriones psammophilus. The sequence goes on from JAEOAE010000919.1 coordinate 15,592, forward strand.
GGGTTAGGGTTAGGGTTAGGGTTAGGGTTAGGGTTACTGTTAGGGGCTTAGGGTTATATCACTTTTCAGTTTTCCTGTTATAATAATTGAACAGGCAACACACATGTGATTTAGTTTACAAAGTTGTGGCTTTGCATTTCTGTTCTTTCGGTGGAATCTTGTTTCTGTGCCGTACAGTCCGAGATAACACTTTTCAGTTTTCCTGTTATAATAATTGAACAGGCAACGCGTATGTAAATTAGTTTAAAAAGTTGTGCCTTGCGTTTCTGCTGTTTCGATGAAAACATGTTTCTGTGCCGTACAGTGCGAGATAACACTTTTCAGTTTTCCTGTTATAATAATTGAACAGGCAACACACATGTGATTTAGTTTACAAAGTTTTGCTTTGAGTTTCTGTTCTTTCGATGAAAACTTGTTTCTGTGCCATACAGTGCGTTATAACACTTTTCGGTTTTCAAGTATTCCTAATTGAGCAAGCGACACACATGTGATTCAGTTTAGAAATTAGTGCTTTGCTTTTCTGTGCTTTCATTTGTATATTGTTCCAGTGCTGTACAGTGCGATATATCACTTTTCAGTTTTCCTGTATTCCTAATTGAACGAGCGACACACATGTGATTTAGATTGCAAACTAGACCTTTGCGTTTACGTTATTTCCTTGGAAACTTGTTAGGGTTAGGGTTAGGGTAGGGTTCTACGGTTAGGGTTAGGGTTATGGTTAGGGTTAGGTTTAGAGTAGGGTTAGGGTTAGGGTTAGGGTTAGGTTTAGGGTTAGAGTAGGGTTAGGGTTAGGGTTAGGGTTAGGGTTAGGGTTAGGGTAGGGTTAGGGTTAGGGTTAGGGGGTTAGGGTTATATCACTTTTCAGTTTTCCTGTTATAATAATTGAACAGGCAACACGTATGTGAAATAGTTTACAAAGTTGTGCTTTGCGTTTCTGTTCTTTCAACGAGAACTTGTTTCTGTGCCGTACAGTGCGATATAACACTCTTCGGTTTTCAAGTATTCCTAATTGAGCAAGCGACACACATGTGATTCAGTTTACAAAGTGGTGCTTTGCTTTTCTGTGCTTTCATTTGAAACTTGTTCCAGTGCTTTACAGTGCGATATATCACTTTTCAATTGTCCTGTATTCCTAATTGAGCGAGTGACACACATGTGATTTAGATTACAAACTAGACCTTTGCATTTACGTTTTTTCCTTGGAAACTTGTTAGGGTTAGTGTTAGGGTTAGGGTTAGGGTTAGGAATGCACGGTTACAGTTAGGGTTAGGGTTAGGGTTAGGGTTATGGTTAGGGTTAGGTTTAGGGTTACGTTAGGGTTAGTGTTAGGGTTAGGATTAGGGTTAGAGTAGGGTTAGGGTTAGGGTTAGGGTTAGGGTTAGGGTTAAGGGGTTAGGGTTATATCACATTTCAGTTTTCCTGTTATAATAATTGAACAGGCAACACATATGTGAATTAGTTTACAAAGTTGTGCTTTGCGTTTCTGTTCTTTCGGTGGAAACTTGTTTTTGTGCCGTACAGTGTGAGATAAAACTTTTCAGTTTTCCTGTTTTAATAATTGAACAGGCAACACACATGTGATTCAGTTTACAAAGTTGTGCTTTGTGTTTCTGTTCTTTTGGTGGAAACTTGTTTCTGTGCCAAGCAGTGCGAGATAACACTTTTCAGTTTTCCTGTTATAATAATTGAACAGGCAACACATATGTGAATTTGTTTACCAAGTTGTGCTTTGCGTTTCTGTTCTTTCGATGAAAACTAGTTTCTGTGCCATACAGTGCGAGATAACACTTTTCAGTTTTCCTATATTCCTAATTTATCGAGTGACACACATGTGATTTAGTTTACAAAGTTGTGCTTTGCGTTTCTGTTTTTTCGGTGGAAATATTTTTCTGTGCCGTACAGTGCAAGATAACACTTTTCAGTTTTCCTGTCATAATAATTGAACAGGCAACACGTATGTGAAATAGTTTACAAATTTGTGCTTTGCGTTTCTGTTCTTTCGATGAAAACTTGTTTCTGTGCCGTACAGTGGGATATAACACTTTTCGGTTTTCAAGTATTCCTAATTGAGCAAGAGACACACATGTGATTCAGTTTACAAAGTAGTGCTTTGCTTTTCTGTGCTTTCATTTGAAAGTTGTTCAAGTGCTGTACAGTGCGATATATCACTTTTCATTTTTCCTGTATTCCTAATTGAGTGAGCGACACACATGTGATTTAGATTACAAACTAGACCTTTGCGTTTACATTCTTTCCTTGGAAACTTGTTAGGGTTAGGTTTAGGGTTAGGGTTATGGTTAGTGTAGGGTTATGGTTAGGGTTAGGGTTAGGGTTAGGGTAACGGTAGGGTTAGGTTTAGGGTTAGAATAGGGTTAGGGTTAATGTTAGGGTTAGGGTAGGGTTAAGTTTAGGGTTAGGGGTTAGGGTTATATCACTTTTCAGTTTTCCTGTTATAATAATTGAACAGGCAACACATATATGAATTAATTTACAAAGTTGTGCTTTGCTTTTTTGTTCTTTCGGTGGAAAATTGTTTCTGTGCTTACAGTGCGAGATAACACTTTTCAGTTTCCCTGTTATAATAAATGAACAGGCAACACACATGTGATTTAGTTTACTAACGTGGAAACTTGTTTCTGTGCCGTACAGTGCGAGATAACACATTTCCGTTTTCCTGTTATAATAATTGAACAGGCAACACGTATGTGAATTAGTTTACAAAGTTGTGCTTTGCGTTTCTGTTCTTTCGATGAAAACTTGTTTCTGTGCCGTACAGTGCGAGATAACACTTTTCAGTTTTCCTGTTATAATAATTGAACAGGCAACACGTATCTAAATTAGTTTACAAAGTTGTGCTTTGGGTTTCTGTTCTTTCGATGAAAACTTGTTTCTGTGCCTTACAGTGCAATGTAACACTTTTCGGTTTTCGAGTATTCCTAATTGAGCAATTGTCACCCATGTGATTCAATTTAAAAAGTAGTGCTTTGCTTTTCTGTGCTTTCATTTGAAACTTGTTCCGGTGTTGTACAGTGCGATATATCACTTTTCAGTTTTCCCGTATTCCTAATTGAGCGAGCGACACACATGTGATTTAGATTACAAACTAGACCTTTGCGTTTACGTTCTTTCCTTGGAAACTTTTTAGGGTTAGGGTTAGGGTTAGGGTTAGGTTAGGTTAGGTTACGGTTAGGGTTAGGGTTAGGGTTAGGGTTGGGGTTAGGTTTATTATTCACGGTAGGGTTAGGGTTATGGTTAGGGTTAGGGTTAGAGTAGGGTTAGGGTTAGGGTTAGGTTTAGGGTTAGGGGTAGGTTTAGAGTTAGGGTTAGGGGTTAGGGTTATATCACTTTTCAGTTTTCCTGTTATAATAATTGAACAGGCAACAAATATGTGAATTAGTTTACAAAGTTGTGCTTTGCGTTTCTGTTTTTTCGATGAAAACTTGTTTCTGTGCCGTACATTGCGATATAACACTTTTCGGTTTTCAAGTATTCCTAATTGAGCAAGCGACACACATGTGATTCAGTTCACAAAGTAGTGCTTGGTTTTTCTGTGCTTTCATTTGAAACTTGTTCCAGTGCTGTAAAGTGTTATATATCACTTTTCAGTTTTCAGGTTTACAGTAGGGTTAGGGTTAGGGTTAGGGTTAGGGTTAGTGTTACGGTAGGGTTAGGGTTAGGGTTAGGGTTAGGGTTAGAGTTAGGGTTAGGGTTAGGGTTAGGTTTAGGGTTAGGGTAGGGTTAAGGTTAGGGTTAGGGTTAGGGTTTGGTAGGGTTAGGGTTAGGGTTAGGGTTAGGGTTAGGTTTAGATTAGGATTAAGGTTATGGTTAGGGTTAGTGTTAGGGTTAGAGTAGGGTTAGGGTTAGGGTTAGGGTAGGGGTAGGGTTATGGTTAGGGGGTTAGGGTTATATCACTTTTCAGTTTTCCTCTTATAATAATTGAACAGGCAACACCCATGTGATTTTGTTTACAAAGTTGTGCTTTGCGTTTCTGTTCTTTCGGTGGAAACTTGTTTCTGTGCCGTAGAGTGTGAGATAACACTATTCAGTTTTCCTGTTATAATAATTGAACAGGCAACACGTATGTAAATTAGTTTACAAAGTTGTGCTTTGGGTTTCTGTTTTTTAGATGAAAACTTGTTTCTGTGCTATACCGTGCAATATAACACTTTTCGGTTTTCAAGTATTCCTAATTGAGCAAGCGACACACATGTGATTCAGTTTACAAAGTAGTGCTTTGTTTTTCTGTGCTTTCATTTGAAACTTGTACCAGTGTTGTACAGTGTGATATATCACTTTTCAGTTTTCCTGTATTCCTAATTGAGTGAGCGACACACATGTGATTTAGATTACAAACTAGACCTTTGCGTTTACGTTCTTTCCTTGGAAACTTGTTAGGGTTAGGGTTAGGGTTAGGGTTAGGGTTAGGTTAGTTAGGTTACGTTTAGGGTTAGGTTAGGTTAGGGTTAGGCCACGGTAGTGTTAAGGTTAGGATGAGGTTAGATTAGGGTTAGGGTTAGGGTTAGGGTTAGGGTAGGGTTAAGGTTAGGGTTAGGGGGTTATCGTTATAACACTTTTTAGTTTTCCTGTTATAATAATTGAACAGGCAACACATATGTGAATTAGTTTACAAAGTTGTGCTTTGTGTTTCTGTTCTTTCGGTGGAAACTTGTTTCTCTGCCATACAGTGCAAGATAACCCTTTTTAGTTTTCCTGTTATAATAATTGAACAGGCAACACACATGTGATTCAGTTTACAAAGTAGTGCTTTGCTTTTCTGTGCTTTCAGTTATAAATACCAGTGCTGTACAGTGCGATATATCACTTTTCAGTTTTCCTGTATTCCTAATTGAGCGAGCGACAGACATATGATTTAGATTACAAACTAGACTTATGTGTTTATGTTCTTTAGTTGGAAACTTGTTAGGGTTAGGTTTAGGGTTAGGGTTAGGGTTAGGTTAGGTTTAGAGTAGGGTTAGGTTAGGGTTAGGATTTTGGGTTATGGTTAGAGTAGGGTTAGGGTTAGTGTTAGGGTTAGGGTAGGTTTAGGGTTAGGGTTAGGGGGTTAGAGTTATATCATTTTTCAGTTTTCCTGTATTCCTAATTGAGCGAGCAACACACATGTTTTTTAGATTACAAACTAGACCTTTGCGTTTACGTTCTTTCCTAGGAATCTTGTTAGGGATAGCGTTTGGCTTAGGGTTAGGGTTAGGGTTTGGGTAGGGTTAGGATTAGGGTTAGGGTTAGGGTTAGGATTAGAGTAGGGTTAGTGTTAGGGTTAGGGTTAGCGTAGGGTTAAGTTCAGGGTTAGGGGGTTAGGGTTAGTGTAGCGTTTGGGTGAGCGTTAGGGGGTTAGGGTTATATCACATTTCCGTTTTCCTGTTATAATAATTGAACAGGCAAGCCATACGTGAATTAGTTTACAAAGTTGTGCTTAGCATTTCTGTTCTTTCGGTGGAAACTTGTTTCTCAGCCGTACAGTGCGAGATAACACTTTTCAGTTTTCCTGTTGTAATAATTGAACAGGCAACACGTATGTGAATTAGTTTATAAAGTTTTGCTTTGCGTTTCTGTTCTTTCGATGAAAACTTGTTTCTGTGCAGTATAGTGCGATATAACACTTTTCGGTTTTCAAGTATTCCTAATTGAGCAAGCGACACACAAGTGATTCAGTTTACAAAGTAGTGCTTTGCTTTTCTGTGCTTTGATTTGAAACTTGTTCCAGTGCTGTACAGTGCGATATATCACTTTTCAGTTTTCCTGTATTCCTAATTGAGCAAGCGACACACATGTGATTTAGATTACAAACTAGACCTTTGCGTTTACATTCTTACCTTGTAAAATTGTTAGGTTAGGTAGGGTTATGGTTAGGGTTAGGGTTAGGGTTAAGGTTAGGGTTAGGTTAGGGTTAGGGTTAGGGTTTACGGTTAGGTTAGAGTAGGGTTAGGGTTAGGGTTAGGGTTAGGGTTAGGTTACTGTTAGGGGCTTAGGGTTATATCACTTTTCAGTTTTCCTGTTATAATAATTGAACAGGCAACACACATGTGATTTAGTTTACAAAGTTGTGGCTTTGCATTTCTGTTCTTCGGTGGAATCTTGTTTCTGTGCCTTACAGTCCGAGATAACACTTTTCAGTTTTCCTGTTATAATAATTGAACAGGCAACGCGTATGTAAATTAGTTTAAAAAGTTGTGCCTTTGCGTTTCTGCTGTTTGATGAAAACATGTTTCTGTGCCGTACAGTGGCTTAGATAACACTTTTCAGTTTTCCTGTTATAATAATTGAACAGGCAACACATGTGATTTAGTTTACAAAGTTTTGCTTTGAGTTTCTGTTCTTCGATGAAAACTTGTTTCTGTGCCATACAGTGCGTTATAACACTTTTCGGTTTTCAAGTATTCCTAATTGAGCAAGCGACACACATGTGATTCAGTTTAGAAATTAGTGCTTTGCTTTTCTGTGCTTTCATTTTTGTATATTGTTCCAGTGCTGTACAGTGCGATATATCACTTTTCAGTTTTCCTGTATTCCTAATTGAGCGAGCGACACACATGTGATTTAGATTGCAAACTAGACCTTTGCGTTACGTTATTTCCTTGAAACTTGTTAGGGTTAGGGTTAGGGTAGGGTTCAGTTAGGTTAGGTTATGGTTAGGGTTAGGTTTTAGGGTAGGGTTAGGGTTAGGGTTAGGGTTAGGTTTAGGGTTAGAGTAGGGTTAGGGTTAGGGTTAGGGTTAGGGTTAGGGTTAGGGTAGGGTTAGGGTTAGGGTTAGGGGGTTAGGGTTATATCACTTTTCAGTTTTCCTGTTATAATAATTGAACAGGCAACACGTATGTGAAATAGTTTACAAAGTTGTGCTTTGCGTTTCTGTTCTTTCAACGAGAACTTGTTTCTGTGCCGTACAGTGCGATATAACACTCTTCGGTTTTCAAGTATTCCTAATTGAGCAAGCGACACACATGTGATTCAGTTTACAAAGTGGTGCTTTGCTTTTCTGTGCTTTCATTTGAAACTTGTTCCAGTGCTTTACAGTGCGATATATCACTTTTCAATTGTCCTGTATTCCTAATTGAGCGAGTGACACACATGTGATTTAGATTACAAACTAGACCTTTGCATTTACGTTTTCCTTGGAAACTTGTTAGGGTTAGTGTTAGGGTTAGGGTTAGGGTTAGTTGATGCACGGTTACAGTTAGGGTTAGGCTAGGTTAGGGTTAGGGTTATGGTTAGGGTTAGGTTTAGGGTTACGTTAGGGTTAGTGTTAGGGTTAGGATTAGGGTTAGAGTAGGGTTAGGGTTAGGGTTAGGGTTAGGGTTATGGATTAGGTTAAGGGTTAGGGTTATATCACATTTCAGTTTTCCTGTTATAATAATTGAACAGGCAACACATATGTGAATTAGTTTACAAAGTTGTGCTTTGCGTTTCTGTTCTTCGGTGGAAACTTGTTTTGTGTACTGTACAGTGTGAGATAAAACTTTTCAGTTTTCCTGTTTTAATAATTGAACAGGCAACACACATGTGATTCAGTTTACAAAGTTGTGCTTTGTGTTTCTGTTCTTTTGGTGGAAACTTGTTTCTGTGCCAAGCAGTGAGAGATAACACTTTTCAGTTTTCCTGTTATAATAATTGAACAGGCAACACATATGTGAATTTGTTTACCAAGTTGTGTTTTGCGTTTCTGTTCTTCGATGAAAACTAGTTTCTGTGCCATACAGTTGCGAGATAACACTTTTCAGTTTTCCTATATTCCTAATTTATAATAATTGAACACACATGTGATTTAGTTTACAAAGTTGTGCTTGCGTTTCTGTTCTTTTCGGTGGAAATATTTTTCTGTGCCGTACAGTGCAAGATAACACTTTTCAGTTTTCCTGTCATAATAATTGAACAGGCAACACATTATCTGAAATAGTTTACAAATTTGTGCTTTGCGTTTCTGTTCTTTCGATGAAAACTTGTTTCTGTGCCGTACAGTGGGATATAACACTTTTGGTTTTCAAGTATTCCTAATTGAGCAAGAGACACACATGTGATTCAGTTTACAAAGTAGTGCTTTGCTTTTCTGTGCTTTCATTTTGAAAGTTGTTCAAGTGCTGTACAGTGCGATATATCACTTTTCATTTTTCCTGTATTCCTAATTGAGTGAGCGACACACATGTGATTTAGATTACAAACTAGACCTTTGCGTTTACATTCTTTCCTTGGAAACTTGTTAGGGTTAGGTTTAGGGTTAGGGTTATGGTTAGTGTAGGGTTATGGTTAGGGTTAGGGTTAGGGTTAGGTTAACAGTAGGGTTAGGTTTAGGGTTAGAATAGGGTTAGGGTTAATGTTAGGGTTAGGGTAGGGTTAAGTTTAGGGTTAGGGGTTGGGTTATATCACTTTTCAGTTTTCCTGTTATAATAATTGAACAGGCAACACATATATGAATTAATTTACAAAGTTGTGCTTTGCTTTTTTGTTCTTTCGGTGGAAAATTGTTTCTGTGCTTACAGTGCGAGATAACACTTTTCAGTTTCCCTGTTATAATAAATGAACAGGCAACACACATGTGATTTAGTTTACTAAGTTGTGCTTTGTGTTTCTGTTCTTTCGGTGGAAACTTGTTTCTGTGGTACTCAGTGCGAGATAACACTTTTCAGTTTTCCTGTTATAATAATTGAACAGGCAACACGTATGTGAATTAGTTTACAAAGTTGTGCTTTATGTTTCTGTTCTTTCGATGAAAACTTGTTTCTGTGCCAGGGTTACAGTGTGAGATAACACTTTTCAGTTTTCCTGTTATAATAATTGAACAGGCAACACGTATCTAAATTAGTTTACAAAGTTGTGCTTTGGGTTTCTGTTCTTCGATGAAAACTTGTTTCTGTGCCTTACAGTGCAATATAACACTTTTCAGTTTCCTGTATTCCTAATTGAGCAATTGTCACCCATGTGATTCAATTTAAAAAGTAGTGCTTTGCTTTTCTGTTCTTTCATTTGAAACTTGTTCCAGTGTTGTACAGTGCGATATATATCACTTTTCAGTTTTCCCGTATTCCTAATTGTGTTAGCGAGCGACACACATGTGATTTAGATTACAAACTAGACCTTTGGTTGGGTTCTTTCCTTGGAAACTTTTTAGGGTTAGTGTTAGGGTTAGGGTTAGGGTTAGGGTTAGGGTTAGTTAGGGTTAGTTAGGGTTGGGGTTAGGTTACGGTAGGGTTAGGGTTATGGTTAGGGTTAGGGTTAAGTAGGGTTAGGTTAGGGTTAGGTTTAGGGTTAGGGTTTAGAGTTAGGGTTAGGGGTTAGGTTTATTCAGGGTTATAGGGTTAGGCAACAAATATTATAGGTTAGGTTTATTGCGTTTTCTGTTTTGATGAAAACTTGTTTCTAGGGTTAGGTTGAGATATAAGGGTTTTAGGTATTTAGGGTAGACATTAGGTTTAGGGTTAGGGTTCATTTTAACTTGTTCCAGGTTGTAAAGTGTTATAGGTCAGGTTTAGGTTTAGGGTTAGGGTAGGTTTAAATTTAGGGTTAGTAGGGTTAGGGTTATATCAGGGTTTTTCAGTTTTCCAATTATAATAATTGAACAGGCAACACACATGTGATTTAGTTTACAAAGTTTGTGCTTTATTAGGTTTCTGTTATGGTTTCTCGTGGAAACTTGTTTCTAGGCCGAACAGTTATGGTTGGGGGAGATAACACTTTTCAGTTTTCCTGGTATAATAATTGAGCAGGCAACACACATGTGATTTAGTTTACAAAGTTGTTCTTTGCGTTTCTGTTCTTTCAATGAAAACTTGTTTCTGTGCTGTACAGTGTGATATAACACTTTTCAGTTTTCAAGTTAGTCCTAACTGAACAGGCGACACGTATGTGATTTAGTTTACAAAGTTTGCTTTGGGTTTTGTTTTTAGATGAAAACTTGTTTCTGTGCTATACATGCAATTAACACTTGTTGGTTTTCAAGTATTACAATTGATATATCACTTTTCAGTTTTCCTGTATTCCTGCTTTGTTTTTAGGCTTTCATTTGAAACTTGATTTAGATTACAGTGTGATATACCTTTCAGTTTCCTGTATTACGTTACAAACTTAGTTTCACTTTTGAAACTTGTGTTAGGTTAGGGTTAGGGTTAGGGTTAGGGTAGGTTTAGGGTTAGGGTTAGGGTTAGGGGTTAGGTTTAGGTTTAGGGTTAGGGTTAGGGTTTAGGGTTAGTGTTAGGGTTAGGATGTTAGGGTTAGATTAGGGTTAGGGTTAGGGTTAGGGTTAGGTAGGGTTAAGTTTAGGGTTAGGGGTTAGGGTTATAACATGTTTTCAGTTTTCCTGTTATAATAAATGAACAGGCAACACATATGTGAATTAGTTTACAAAGTTGTGCTTTGTGTTTCTGTTCTTTCGGTGGAAACTTGTTTCTCTGCCATACAGTGCAAGATAACCCTTTTTAGTTTTCCTGTTATAATAATTGAACAGGCAACACACATGTAATTCAGTTTACAAAGTAGTGCTTTGCTTTTCTGTGCTTTCAGTTATAAATTGTACCAGTGCTGTACAGTGCGATATAAGACTTTTCAGTTTTCCTGTATTCCTAATTGAGCGAGCGACAGACATGTGATTTAGATTACAAAGTAAACCTTTGTGTTTTCGTTCATTCTTTGGCAACTTGTTAGGGTTAGGGTTAGGGTTAGGGTTTAGGTTAGGGTTAGGGTTAGGGCTAGTGTTAGGTTTAGGGTAGGATTATGGTTGTGGTTAGGGTTAGGTTACGGTAGGGTTAGGGTTAGGGTTATGGTTAGGGTTAGGGTTAGAGTAGGGTTAGGGTTAGGTTAAGGTTAGGGTTAGAGAGTAGGGTTAGGGTTAGGGTTAAGGTTAGGGTTAGGGTAGGGTTAGGGGTAGGGTTAGGGGGTTGGGTTATATCACTTTTCAGTTATCCTCATATAATAATTAAACAGGCAACACACATGTGATTTAGTTTACAACGTTGTGCTTTGTGTTTCTGTTCTGTCGGTGGAAACTTGTTTCTGTGCCGTACAGTGAGAGATAACACTTTTCAGTTTTCCTTTTATAATAATTGAACAGGCAACACGTATGTGAATTAGTTTACAAAGTTGTGCTTTGCGTTTCTGTTCATTCGATGAAAACTTGTTTCTTTGCCGTACATTGCGATATAACACTTTTCGGTTTTCAAGTATTCATAATTGAGCAAGCGACACACATGTGATTCAGTTTACAAAGTAATGCTTTGTTTTTCTGTGCTTTCATTTGAAACTTGTTCCAGTGCTGTAAAGTGTTATATATCACTTTTCAGTTTTCCGGTATTCCTAATTGAGCGAGCAACACACATGTGATTTAGTTTACAAAGTAGTGCTTTGGGTTTCTGTTCTTTCGTTGGAAACGTTTTACTGTACTGTACAGTGCGAAATGTCACTTTTCAGTTTTCCTGTTATAATAATTGAACGGGCGACACATATGTGAATTAGTTTACAAAGTTGTGCTTTGCGTTTCCTTTCTTTCGATGGAAACTTGTTTCTGTGCCTTTCAGTCCGAGATAACACTTTTCAGTTTTCCTGTTATAATAATTGAACGGGCTACACGATTGTGATTTTGTTTACAAAGTAGTGCTTTGCTTTTCTGTTCTTTCGGTGGAAACTTGTTTCTGTGCCGTAGAGTGCGAGATAACACTTTTCAGTTTTCCTGTATTCCTAATTGAGCGAGCGACACACATGTGATTTAGATTACAAACTAGACCTTTGCGTTTACAATCTTTCCTTGGAAACTTGTTAGGGTTAGGGGTAGGATTAGGGTTAGGGTTAGGGTAGGGTTACGGTTAGGGTTAGGGTTAAGGCTAGGATTAGGTTTAGGGTAGGGTTAGGTTTAAGTTTAGCGTTAATTTTCGGGTTAGAGTAGGGTTAGGTTTAGGGTAAGGGTGAGGGTAGGATTAGGGTTAGTGTTAGGGGGTTAGGGTTATATCACTTTTCAGTTTTCCTCTTATAATAATTGAACAGGCAACACAGATGTGATTTAGTTTACAAAATTGTGCTTTGAGTTTCTGTTCTTTCGGTGGAAACTTGTTTCTGTGCCTTAGAGTGCGAGATAACACTTTTCAGTTTTCCTGTAGTACTAATTGAGAGAGCGACACACATGTGATTTAGTTTACAAACTAGACCTTTGCGTTTACGTTCTTTCCTTGGAAACTTGTTAGGGTATGGCTTAGGGTTAGGCTTAGGGTTAGGGTTATGGTAGGGTTACGGTTAGTGTTAGGGTTAGGGTTAGGGTTAAGTTTAGGGTAGGGTTAGGGTTAGGTTAGGGTCATGGTTAGAGTAGGGTTAGGGTTAGGGTTAGGGTTAGGGTAGGGTTAGAGTTAGCGATAGGGCCTTTAGGTTATATAACTTTTCAGTATTCCTGTTATAATAATTGAACAGGCAACATGTATGTGAATTAGTTTACAAAGTTGTGCTTTGCTTTTCTATACTTTTTTTGAAACTTGTTCCGATGCTGTACAGTGCGATATATCACTTTTCAGTTTTCCTGTATTCCTAATTGAGCAAGCGACAGACATGTGATTTAGATTACAAACTAGACCTTTGTGTTTATGTTCTATCCTTGGAAACTTGTTAGGGTTAGGGTTAGGGTTAGGGTTAGGGTTAGTGTAGGGTTACGGTTAGGGTTCAGGTTAGGGTTAGGGTTAGGGTTAGGTTAGGGTTAGGGTAGGGTGAGGGTTAGGGTTAGGGGGTTAGGGTTATATCACTTTTCAGTTTTCCTCTTATAATAATTGAACAGGCAACACACATTTGCTTTCGTTGACAAAGTTGTGCTTTGCGTTTCTGTGCTTTCGGTGGAAACTTGTTTCTGTGCCATACAGTGCGAGATAACACTTTTCAGTTTTCCTGTTATACTAATTGAACATGCAACACGTATGTAAATTAGTTTACAAAGTTGTGCTTTGCGTTTCTGTTATTTCGATGAAAACTTGTTTCTGTTCCTTACAGTGCAATGTAACACTTTTCGGTTTTCAAGTATTCCTAATTGAGCAAGCGACACACATGTGATTCAGTTTACAAAGTAGTGCTTTGCTTTTCTGTGCTTTCATTTGAAACTTGTTCCAGTGTTGTACAGTGCGATATAACACATTTCAGTTTTCCTGTATTCCTAATTGAGCGAGCGACACAAATGTGATTTAGATTACAAACTCGACCTTTGCGTTTACGTTCTTTCCTTGGAAACTTGTTAGGGTTAGGGTTAGGGTTAAGGTTAGGTAGGGTTAGGGTTAGGGTTAGGGTTAGGGTTAGAGTAGGGTTAGGGTTAGGGTTAGGGTTAGGGTTAGGTAGGGTTAGGGTTAGCGTTAGGGGCTTAGGGTTATATAACTTTTCAGTATTCCTGTTATAATAATTGAACAGGCAACACATATGTGAATTAGTTTACAAAGTTCTGCTTTGCGTTTGTTTTCTTTCGATGGATACTTGTTTCTGTGCCGTACAGTGCACGATAACACTTTTCAGTTTTCCGGTATTCCTAATTGAGTGAGCAACACACATGTGATTTAGTTTACAAAGTAGTGCTTTGGGTTTCTGTTCTTTCGTTGGAAACGTGTTACTGTACTGTACAGTGCGAAATGTCACTTTTCAGTTTTCCTGTTATAATAATTGAACGGGCGACACGTATGTGATTTAGTTTACAAAATAGTGCTTAGCTTTTCTGTTCTTTCAGTGGAAACTTGTTTCTGTGCCATAGAGTGCGAGATAACACTTTTCAGTTTTCTTGTATTCCTAATTGAGCGAGCGACACACATGTGATTTAGATTACAAACTAGACCTTTGCGTTTACAATCTTTCCTTGGAAACTTGTTAGGGTTAGGCGTAGGATTAGGGTCAGGGTTAGGATAGGGTTACGGTTAGGGTTAGGGTTAAGGCTAGGATTAGGTTTAGGGTAGGGTTAGTGTTAAGGTTAGCGTTAGTTTTAGGGTTAGAGTAGGGTTAGGTTTAGGGTTAGGGTGAGGGTAGGATTAGGGTTAGTGTTAGGGGGTTAGGGTTATATCACTTTTCAGTTTTCCTCTTTTAATAATTGAATAGGCAACACAGATGTGATTTAGTTTACAAAATTGTGCTTTGAGTTTCTGTTCTTTCGGTGGAAACTTGTTTCTGTGCCTTAGAGAGCAAGATAACACTTTTCAGTTTTCCTGTATTACTAATTGAGCGAGGGACACACATGTGATTTAGTTTACAAACTAGACCTTTGCGTTTATGTTCTTTCCTTGGAAACTTGTTAGGGTAAGGGTTAGGGTTAGGTTTATGGTAGGGTTACGGTTAGGTTAGGGTTAGGGTTATGGTTAGGGTTAGGGTTAGATTAGAGTTATGGTTAGAGTATGGTTAGGGTTAGGGTTAGGTTAGGGTAGGATTAGGGTTAGCGATAGGGGCTAAGGGTTATATAACTTTTCAATATTCCTGTTATAATAATTGAACAGGCAACAGGTATGTGAATTAGTTTACAAAGTTGTGCTTTGCGTTTCTGTTCTTTCTGTGGAAACTTGTTTCTGTGCCGAACAGTGCGAGATAACACTTTTCAGTTTTCCTGGTATAATAATTGAATAGGCAACCCGTATGTGAATTAGTTTACAAAGTTGTTCTTTGCCTTTCTGTTCTTTCGATGAAAACTTGTTTCTGTGCCATACAGTGCGATATAACACTTTTCAGTTTTCAAGTATTCCTAACTGAGCAAGCGACACATGTGTGATTAAGTTTACAAAGTATTGCTTTGCTTTTCTGTGCTTTCATTTGAAACTTGTTCCAGTCTTGTACAATTCGATATATCACTTTTCAGTTTTCCTGTATTCCTAAGTGAGCGAGCGACACACATGTGATTTAGATTACATACTAGACCTTTGCGTTTACGTTCTTTCCTTGGAAACTTGTTAGGGTTAGGGTTAGTGTTAAAGTTAGGGTTAGGGTAGGGTTACGGTTAGGGTTAGGGTTAGGTTAGGTTTAGGTTTAGGGTTACGGTAGGGTTTAGGGTTAGTGTTAGGGTTAAGGTTAGGGTTAGAGTAGGGTTAGGGTTAGGGTAAGGGTAGGGTTAAGTTTAGGGTTAGTGGGTTAGGGTTATATATGTTTTCAGTTTTCCTGTTATAATAAATGAACAGGCAACACATATGTGAATTAGTTTACAAAGTTGTGCTTTGTATTTCTGTTCTTTCGGTGGAAACTTGTTTCTGCGGTGTACAGTGCGAGATAACACTTTTCAGTTTTCCTGTAATAATAATTGAGCGAACGACACACATGTGATTTAGTTTACAAAGTTGTGCTTTGCGTTTCTTTTCTTTCGGTGGAAACTTCTGTCTGTGCCACTCAGTGCGAGATAACACTTTTCAGTTTTCCTGTTATAATAATTGAACAGACAACACGTATGTGAATTAGTTTACAAAGTTTTGCTTTGCGTTTCTGTTCTTTCGGTGGAAACTTGTTTCTGTGCCATACAGTGTGAGATAACACTGTTCAGTTTTCCTCTATTAATAATTGAGCGAGCGACACACATGTGATTCAGTTTACAACGTAGTGCTTTGCTTTTCTGTACTTTCATTTGAAACTTGTTCCAGTGATGTACAGTGCGATATATATCACTTTTCAGTTTTCCTGTATTCCTAATTGTGCAAGCGACAGACATGTGATTTAGATTACAAACTAGACCTTTGTGATTACGTTCTTTCGTTGGAAACTTTTTAGGGTTAGGGTTAGGGTTAGGGTTAGTGTAGGGTTACGGTTAGGTATAGGTTAGGGTTAGGGTTATAGGTAGGGTTAGGGTTAGGGTTAGGGTTAGGGTTAGGGTAGGGTTCTGATTTTGGTTTAGGGTTAGGGTTAGGTTTAGGATAGGGTTAGGGTTAGGGTTATTCTGGTCAGGTTAGGGTTAGGGTTAGGGTTTTCGTGAGGCTTATGGTTAGGGTTAGGGTTAGGTTTAGGGCAGAGTTAGGTTTAGGGTTAGGGTTAGGGTTAGAGTTAGGGTTAGAGTATGGTTAGGGTTAGGGTTAAGGTTAGGGTAGGTTTAAATTTAGGGTTAGGGGGTTAGGGTTATATCACTTTCAGTTTTCCAATTATAATAATTGAACAGGCAAGACACATGTGATTTAGTTTACAAAGTTGTGCTTTGCGTTTCTGTTCTTTCGGTGGAAACTTGTTTCTGTGCCGAACAGTGCGAGATAACACTTTTCAGTTTTCCTGGTATAATAATTGAATAGGCAACCCGTATGTGAATTAGTTTACAAAGTTGTTCTTTGCGTTTCTGTTCTTTCAATGAAAACTTGTTTCTGTGCTGTACAGTGCGATATAACACTTTTAAGTTTTCAAGTAGTCCTAACTGAGAAAGCGACACACGTGTGATTAAGTTTACAAAGTATTGCTTTGCTTTTCTGTGGTTTCATTTGAAACTTGTTCCAGTGTTGTACAATTCGATATATCACTTTTCAGTTTTCCTGTATTCCTAAGTGAGCGAGCGACACACATGTGATTTAGATTACATACTAGACCTTTGCGTTTACGTTCTTTCCTTGGAAACTTGTTAGGTTTAGGGTTAGTGTTAAGGTTAGGGTTAGGGTAGGGTTATGGTTAGGGTTAGGGTTAGGGTTAGGTTTAGGGTTAAGGTAGGGTTTAGGGTTAGGGTTAGGGTTAAGGTTAGGGTTAGAGTAGGGTTAGGGTTAGGGTTAGGGTAAGGGTAGGGTTATGTTTAGGGTTAGTGGGTTAGGGTTATATATGTTTTCAGTTTTCCTGTTATAATAAATGAACAGGCAACACATATGTGAATTAGTTTACAAAGTTGTGCTTTGTGTTTCTGTTCTTTCGGTGGAAACTTGTTTCTGCGCTGTACAGTGCGAGATAACACTTTTCAGTTTTCCTGTAATAATAATTGAGCGAACGACACACATGTGATTTAGTTTACAAAGTTGTGCTTTGCGTTTCTTTTCTTTCGGTGGAAACTTGTGTCTGTGCCACTCAGTGCGAGATAACACTTTTCAGTTTTCCTGTTATAATAATTGAACAGACAACACGTATGTGAATTAGTTTACAAAGTTTTGCTTTGCGTTTCTGTTCTTTCGATGAAAACTTGTTTAAGTGCCGTACAGTGCGAGATAACACTTTTCAGTTTTCCTGTAATAATAATTGAGCGAGCGACACACATGTGATTTAGTTTACAAAGTTGTGCTTTGCGTTTCTGTTCTTTCGGTGGAAACTTGTGTCTGTGCCACTCAGGCGAGATAACACTTTTCAGTTTTCCTGTTATAATAATTGAACAGACAACACGTATGTGAATTAGTTTACAAAGTTGTGCTTTGCGTTTCTGTTCTTTCGATGAAAACTTGTTTCTGTGCCGTACAGTGCAATATAACACTTTTCGCTTTTCAAGTATTCCTAATTGAGCAAGCGACACACATGTGATTCAGTTTACAAAGTAGTGCTTTGCTTTTCTGTGCTTTCATTTGAAACTTGTTCCAGTGTTGTACAGTGTGATATATCACTTTTCAGTTTTCCTGTATTCCTAATTGAGCGAGCGACAGACATGTGATTAGATTACAAACTAGACCTTTGTGTTTACGTTCTTTTCTTGGAAACTTGTTAGTGTTAGGGTTATGGTTAGGGTTAGGGTATGGTTACTGTTAGGGTTAGGGTTAGGCTTAGGGTTACAGTAGAGTTAGGGTTAGGTTACGGTCAGGCTTACAGTTAGGGTTAGGGTTTGGGTAGGCTTATGGTTAGGGTTAGGGTTAGGGTTAGGTTTAGGTTAGGGTTAGGTTTAGGGTTAGGGTTTGGTTAGAGTTAGGGTTAGAGTAGGGTTAGGGTTAGGGTTAGGGTTAGGGTCAGGGTTGGGGTTAGGGTTAGGGTTTGGGTAGTGTTATGGTTAGGTTAGGTTTAGGGTTAGGTTTAGGGTAGGGTTAGGTTTAGGGTTAGGGTTAGGGTTAGAGTTAGGGTTAAAGTAGGGTTAGGGTTAGGGTTAAGGTTAGGGTAGGGTTAAATTTAGCGTTAGGGGTTAGGGTTATATCACTTTTCAGTTTTCCTCTTATAATAATTGAACAGGCAAGACACATGTGATTTAGTTTACAAAGTTGTGCTTTGCGTTTCTGTTCTTTCGGTGGAAAATTGTTTCTGTGCCAAACAGTGCGAGATAACACTTTTCGGTTTTCAAGTATTCCTAACTGAACAAGCGACACACATGTGATTCAGTTTACAAAGTATTGCTTTGCTTTTCTGTGCTTTCATTTGAAACTTGTTCCAGTGTTGTACAATTCGATATATCACTTTTCAGTTTTCCTGTATTCCTAAGTGAGCGAGCGACACACATGTGATTTAGATTACATACTAGACCTTTGCGTTTACGTTCTTTCCTTGGAAACTTGTTAGGGATAGTGTTAGTGTTAAGGTTAGGGTTAGGGTAGGGTTACGGTTAGGGTTAGGGTTAGGGTTAGGGTTAGGGTTACAGTAGGGTTTAGAGTTAGAGTTAGGGTTAGGGTTACGGTCAGGGTTAGGGTTAGGGTTTGGTAGGCTTATGGTTAGGGTTAGGGTTAGGGTTAGGTTTAGGTAGGGTTAGGTTTAGGGTTAGGGTTAGTGTTAGAGTTAGGGTTAGAGTAGGGTTAGGGTTAGGGTTATGGTTTGGGTAGAGTTAAGTTTAGGGTTAGGGTGTTAGGGTTATATGACTTTTCAGTTTTCCTCTTATAATAATTGAACAGGCAACACACATGTGATTTAGTTTACAAAGTTGTGCTTTGTGTTTCTGTTCTTTCGGTGGAAACTTGTTTCTGTGCCGTACAGTGCGAGATAACACTTTTCAGTTTTCCTGTTATAATAATTGAACAGGCAACATGTATGTGAATTAGTTTACAAAGTTGTGCTTTGGGTTTCTGTTCTTTCGATGAAAACTTGTTTCTTTACAGTGCAATATGACAGTTTTGTATTCCTAATTTGACACACATGTGATTCACTTTACAAAGTAGTGCTTTGCTTTTCTGTGCTTTCATTTGAAACTTGTTCCAGTGCTGTACAGTGCGATATATCACTTTCCAGTTTTCCTGTATTCCTAAGTGAGCAAGCGACAGACATGTGATTTAGATTACAAACTAGACCTTTGTATTTACATTCTTTCCTTGGAAACTTGTTAGGCTTAGGGTTAGGGTTAGGGTTAGTGTAGGGTTACAGTTAGGGTTAGGGTTAGGGTTAGCGTTAGGGTTACGGTTACGGTTAGGTTTAGGTTTAGGGTAGGGTTAGGGTTAGGGTTAGGGGGTTCGGGGTATATCACTTTTCAGTTTTCCTGTTATAATAATTGAAGAGGCAACACATATGTGAATTAGTTTACAAAGTTGTGCTTTGCGTTTCTGTATTTTAGATGAAAACTTGTTTCTGTGCCTTACAGTGCGAGATAACACTTTTCATTTTTCATGAATTCCTAATTGAGCGAGCGACACACATATGATTCAGTTTTCAAAGTAGTGTTTTGATTTTCGGTGCTTTCGTTTGAAACTTGTTCCAGTGCTGTACAGTGCGATATATCACTTTTCCGTTTTACTGTATTCCTAATTGTGCGAGCTACACACGTGTGATTTAGATTACAAACTAGACCTGTTCGTTTACGTTCTTTCCTTGGAAACTTGTTAGGGTTATGGTTAGGGTTAGGGATAGGGTTAGTTTTAGGGTAGGGTTACTGTTAGGGTTAGGGTTAGGTTTAGGGTAGGTTTAGGGTTAGAGTTAGGGTTAGGGTTAGAGTAGGGTTAGGGTTAGGGTTATGGTAGGGTTACAGATAGTGTTAGGTTTAGGTTTAGGGTTAGGGTTATGGTTAGGGTAGGGTTAGGGTTAGGGTTAGAGTAGGGTTAGGTAGGGTTAGGGTTAGGGTTAGGGTTATGGTTAGAGTAGGTTTAGGGTTAGGGTTATGGTTAGGGTAGTGTTAGGGTTAGGGTTAGGGGGTTAGGGTTATATCACATTTCAGTTTTCCTGTTATAATAATTGAACAGGCAACACATATGTGAATTAGTTTACAAAGTTGTGCTTTGGGTTTCTGTTCTTTGGTGGAAACTTGTTTCTTTGCCGTACAGTGCGATATAACACTTGTCGGTTTTCCAGTATTCCTAATTGAGCAAGCGACACACATGTGATTCAGTTCACAAAGTAGTGCTTTGCTTTTCTGTGCTTTTGTTTGAAACTTGTTCCAGTGCTGTACAGTGCGATATATCACTTTTCAGTTTTCCTGTATTCCTAATTGAACGAGCGACACACATGTGATTTAGATTACAAACTCGACCTTTGCGTTTACGTTTTTTCCTTGGAAACTTGTTAGGGTTAGGGGTAGGGTTAGTGTTAGGGTAGCGTTATGGTTAGGGTTAGGGTTAGGATTAGGTTTAGGGTTAGGGTTAGTGTAGGGTTAGGGTTTAGGTTAGGGTAGTTTACAGTTAGGGTTAGGGTCAGGGTTAGGGTTAGAGTAGGGTTAGGGTTATGGTTAGGGTTATGGTAGGGTTAGGTTTAGGGTTAGGGGGTTAGGATTACATCATTTTTCAGTTTTCTTGTTATAATAATTGAACAGGCAACACATATGTGAATTAGTTTACAAAGTTGTCCTTTGCCTTTCTGTTATTTCGGTGGAAACTTGTTTCTGTGCCGTACAGTTCGAGGTTATACTTTTGAGTTTTCCTTTATTAGTAATTGAGCGAGACACACACATGTGATTTAGTTTACAAAGTTGTGTTTTGGGTTTCTGTTCTTTTGGTGGAAACTTGTTTCTGTGCCATACAGTGTGAGATAACACTTTTCAGTTTTCCTGTATTCCTAATTGAGCGAGCAACACACATGTGATTCAGTTTTTAAAGTAGTATTTTCCTTTTCTGTGCTGTCGTTCGAAACTTGTTCCTGTGCTGTAAAGTGCGATATATCACTGTTCAGTTTTCTTGTTATAATAATTGAACAGGCAACACGTATGTGAATTAGTTTACAAATTTGTGCTTTGCGTTTCTGTTCTTTAGATGAAAACTTGTTTCTGTGCTGTAAAGTGTGATATATCACTGTTCAGTTTTCTTGTTATAATAATTGAACAGGCAACACGTATGTGAATTAGTTTACAAAGTTGTGCTTTGCGTTTCTGTTATTTCGGTGGAAACTTGTTTCTGTGCCCTACAGTGCGAGATAACACTTTTCAGTTTTCCTGTATTACCAATTGAGCGAGCGACACACATGTGATTTAGTTTACAAAGTTGTGCTTTACGTTTCTGTTCTTTTGGTGGAAACTTGTTTCTGTGCCGTACAGTGCGATATAACACTTTTTGGTTTCCCAGTATTCCTAATTGAGCAAGCGACACACATGTGAATTAGTTTAAGTAGTAGTGCTTTGCTTTTCTATGCTTTCATTTGAAACTTGATCCAGTGCTGTACAGTGCGATATATCACTTTTCAGTTTTCCTGTATTCCTAACTGAGCGAGCGACACACATGTGATTTAGATTACAAACTAGACCTTTGCGTTTACGTTCTTTCCTTGAAAACTTGTTAGGGTTATGGTTATGGTTAGGGTTAGGGTTAGGGTTAGGGTTAGGGTAGGGTTACGGTTAGGGTTAGGGTTAGGGTTAGGGTTATGGTTAGGGTTAGGTTTAGGGTTAGGGTGAGGTTAGGGTTAGGGTTAGGGTTAGAGTAGGGTTAGGGTTAGGGTTAGGGTTTAGGTAGGGTTAGGGTTAGGGTCCGGGTTAGGGTTCAGGTTAGATTAGGATTAGGGTTAGGGTTAGGGTTAGGGTTAGGGTAGGGTTAGGGTTAGGGTTAGGGGGTTAGGGTTATATCACTTTTCAGTTTTCCTTTTATAATAAATGAACAGGCAACACATATGTGAATTAGTTTACAAAGTTGTGTTTTGCGTTTTTGTTCTTTCGGTGGAAACTTGTTTCTGTGCTGTACAGTGCGAGATAACACTTTTCAGTTTTCCTGTATTCCTAATTGAGCGAGCGACACACATGTGATTCAGTTTTCAAAGTAGTGTTTTGCTTTTTTGTGCTTTCGTTCGAAACTTGTTTCTGTGCCATACAGTGCGATATAACACTTTTCGGTTTTCCATTATTCCTAATTGAGCAAGCGACACACATGTGATTACGTTCACAAATTAGGGCTTTGCTTCTCTGTTCTTTCATTGGAAACTTTTTCCTGTGCTGTACAGTGCGATATATTACCCTTTTTAGTTTTCCTGTTATAATAATTGAACGGGCGACACACATTTGATTTAGTTTACAAAGTTGTGCTTTGGGTTTCTGTTCTTTAGTTGGAAAATTGTGTCTGTGCTGTACAGTGCGATATATCACTTTTCAGTTTTCCTGTTATAATAATTGAATGGGCGACACGTATGTGAATTAATTTACAAAGTTGTGCTTTGCGTTTCTGTTCTTTCCTTCGAAATTTGTTTCTGTGCTGTACAGTGCGATATATCACTTTTCAGTTTTCTTTTTATAATAATTGAACGGGCGACACCTATGTGAATTAGTTTACAAAGTTGTGCTTTGCGTTTCTGTTCTTTCGTTCGAAACTTGTTTCTGTGCTGTGCAGTGCGATATATCACTTTTCAGTTTTCCTGTATTCGTAATTGAGCGAGCAACACACATGTGATTCCGTTCACAAATTAGTGCTTTGCTTTTCTGTATTTTCATTATTAACTTGTTCCTGTGCTGTACAGTGCGATATATCACTTTTCAGTTTTCCTGTTATAATTATTGAACGGGCAACACACATTTGATTTAGTTTACAAAGTTTTGCTTTGCGTTTCTGTTCTGTGCATGGAAACTTCTTTCTGTGCCAATCAGTGGTAGATAACACTCTTCTTTTTTCCTGTATTCCCAATTGAGCGAGCGACACACATGTGATCCCGTTTACAAATTAGTGCTTTGCTTTTCTGTTCTTTCATTGGAAACTTGTTCCTGTGCTGTAGAGTGCAATATATCACTTTTCAGTTTTCATGTATTCCTAATTGGGCGAGCGACACAGTTGTGATTTATTTTACAATGTTGTACTTTGCTTTTATGTGCTTGCGTTTTAAACTTGGTCCTGTTAGGAACAAGTTAGGTTGAGGTTTAGGTTTAGGGTTAGGGTTAGTGTTAGGGTTAGGGTTAGGGTTATATCACATTTCAGTTTTCCTCTTATAATAATTGAACAGGCGACACGTATCTGAAATAGTTTACAAAGTTGTGCTTTGCGTTTCTGTTCTTTCATTGGAAACTTGTTCCTGTACTGTAAAGTGCGATATATCACTTTTCAGTTTTCTTGCTATAATCATTGAACGGGCGAAACACATATGATTTAGTTTAAAAAGTTGTATTTGCTTTTCTATTCTTTCATCGGAAGCTTGTTCCTGTGCTGTAGAGTGCGATATATCACTTTTCAGTTTTGCTGTATTCCTAATTGAGCGAGCGACACACATGTGATTTAGTTTACAAATTTGTACTTTGCGTTTACGTGCTTTCCTTGTAAACTTGGTCCTGTTAGGAACAAGTTAGGGTTAGGTTTAGGGTTAGGGTTGGGGTTAGGGTTAAGGTTAGGTTAGGGTTAGGGTTAGGGTTGAGTTAGGGTTTGGTTTAGGTTTAGCGTTAGGGTTAGTGTAGGGTTAGGGTTAAGGTTAGGTTAGGGTTAGGGTTAGGGTAGGGTAAGGGTTAGGGTTAGGGTTAGGGTTAGGGTTAGGGTTATATCACATTTCCATTTTCCTCTTATAATAATTGAACTGGCGACACATATGTGAAATAGTTTACAAAGTAGTTCTTTGCGTTTCTGTTCTTGCGATGAAAATTTGTTTCTTTGCCATACAGTGCGATATATCACTTTTCATTTTTCCTGTATTCGTAATTGATCGGGCGACACACATGTGATTCCGTTCACAAAATAGTGCTTTGCTTCTCTGTTCTTTCATTGGAAACTTGTTCCTGTGCTGTACAGTGCGATATATCACTTTTTAGGTTTCCTGTTATAATAATTGAACGGGCGACACATATTTGATTTAGTTTACAAAGTTGTGCTTTGCGTTTCTGTTCTTTCGTTCGAAACTTGTTTCGGTGCTGTATAGTGCGATATATCACTTTTCAGTTTTCCTGTTATAATAATTGAACGGGCGACAACATGTTAATTAGTTTACAAAGTTCTGCTTTGCGTTTCTGTTCTTTAATTGGAAAATTGTTTCTGTGCTGTAGAGTGCAATATATCACTCTTCAGTTTTCCTGTATTTCTAATTGAGCGAGCGACACACATGTGATTTAGTATACAAAGTTGTACTTTGCGTTTATGTGGTTTCGTTGTAAACTTATTCCTGTTAGGAACAAGTTAGGGATAGGTTTAGGTTTGGGGTTAGGGTTAGGGTTAGGGTTAGGGTTAGGGTTAGGGTTAGGGTAGTGTTAGTGTTAGGGTTAGAGTAGGGTTAGGGTTAGGGTTAGAGTAGGGTTAGGGTTAGGGTTAGGTTAGGGTAAGCATTAGGGTTAGGGTAGGGTTAGGGTTCGGTTTAGGGTGTTAAGGTTATATCACTTTTCAGTTTTCCTGTTATAATAATTGAACAGGCAACACATATGTGAATTAGTTTACATAGTTGTGTTTTGCGTCTCTGTTCTTTCGGTGGAAACTTGTTTTTGTGCTGTACAGTACAAGATAACACTTTTCAGTTTTCCTGTATTACTAATTGTGCGAGCGAAAAACATGTGATTTAGATTACAAACTAAACCTTTGCATTTATGTTCTTTCCTTGGAAACTTGTTAGTGTTAGGGTTAGGGTTAAGGTTAGGTTTGGGTTATGGTTATGGTTAGGGTTAGGTTAGATTTAGGGTTAGGGTAGTGTTAGGGGTAGGGTTAGGTTTAGGGTTAGAGTCAGGTTAGGGTTAGGTTATTGTTAGGGTTAGAGTAGGGTTAGGGTTAGGGTTAGGGTTAGGGTTAGGTAGGGTAAGCATTAGGGTTAGGGTTAGGGTTAGGGTTATATCACTTTTCAGTTTTCCTGTTATAATAATTGAACAGGAAACTCATATATGAATTAGTTTACAAAGTTGTGCTTTGCGTTTCTGTTCTTTCGGTGGAAACTTGTTTCTGTGCCGTACAGTGCGAGATAACACTTTTCAGTATTCCTGTATTCCTAATTGAGCGAGCGACACACATGTGATTCAGTTTTCAAAGTAGTGTTTTGCTTTTCTGTGCTTTTGTTCGAAACTTGTTCCTGTGCTGTACAGTGCGATATATCACTTTTCAGTTTTCCTGTTATAATAATTTAACGGGCAACACCTATGTCAATTAGATGACAAAGTTGTGCTTTGCGTTTCTGTTCTTTAAACGGAAACTTGTTTCTGTGCTATAAAGTGCGATATATCACTTTTCAGTTTTCTTGTTATAATAATTGAACAGGCAACACGTATGTTAATTAGTTTACAAAGTTGTGCTTTGCGTTTCTGTTCTTTCGATGAAAACTTGTTTCTTTGCCGTACAGTGCGATATAACACTTTTCGGTTTTCCAGTATTCCTAATTGAGCAAGCGACACACATGTGATTCACTTTACAAAGTAGTGCTTTGTTTTTTTGTGCTTTCGTTTGAAACTTGTTCCAGTGATGTATAGTGCGATATATCACTTTTCAGTTTTCCTGTATTCGTAATTGAGCGAGCGACACACATGTGATTCCGTTCACAAATTAGTGCTTTGCTTCTCTGTTATTTCATTGGAAACTTCTTCCTGTGCTGTACAGTGCGACATATCACTTTTCAGTTTTCCTGTTATAATAATTGAACGGGCGACATGTATGTGAATTAGTTTACAAAGTTGTGCTTTGCGTTTCTGTTCTTTCTTTCGAAACTTGTTTCTGTGATGTACAGTGCGATATATCACTTTTCAGTTTTCCTGTTATAATAATTGAACGGGCGACACATATGTGAATTAGTTTACAAAGTTGTGCTTTGCGTTTCTGTTCTTTCGATGAAAACTTGTTTCTTTGCCGTACAGTGCGATATAACACTTTTCAGTTTTCCTGTATTGGTAATTGAGCAAGCGACACACATGTGATTCCTTTCACAAATTAGTGCTTTGCTTTTCTTTTCTTTCATTGGAAACTACTTCCTGTGCTGTACAGTGCA
The DNA here is from genome assembly GCA_036365155.1 of Meriones psammophilus. Lineage (NCBI taxonomy): Eukaryota > Metazoa > Chordata > Mammalia > Rodentia > Muridae > Meriones > Meriones psammophilus. The sequence goes on from JAEOAE010000919.1 coordinate 41,638, forward strand.
ATATATCACTTTTCAGTTTTCCTGTTATAATAATTAAATGGGCGACACGTATGTGAATTAGTTTACAAAGTTGTGCTTTGCGTTTGTGTTCTTTCGTTCGAAACTTGTTTCTGTTCTGTACAGTGCGATATATCACTTTTCAGTTTTCCTGTATTCGTAATTGAGCGAGTAACACACATGTGATTCCGTTCACAAATTAGTGCTTTGCTTTTCTGTTTCATCATTTGAAACTTGTTCTTATGCTGTAAAGTGCAATATATCACTTTTCAGTTTTCCTTTTATAATAATTGAACTGGCGACACACATTTGATTTAGTTTACAAAGTTGTGCTTTGCGTTTCTGTTCTTTCGAGGGAAACTTGTTTCTGTGCCGTACAGTGGGAGATAACACTTTTCAGTTTTCCTGTTTTCCCAATTGAGCGCGACACATATGTGATTTTTTGTTTATAAAGTTGTACTTTGTGTTTATGTCGTTCGTTGTAAACTTGTTCTTGTTAGGAACAAGTTAGGTAGGTTTAGGATTAGGGTTAGGTTTAGGGGTAGGGTTAGGATTAGGGTAGTGTTAGGGTTAGGGTTAGGGTTAGGGTTAGGGTAGGGTTAGGGTTAGGGTTAGGGTTAGGGTTAGGGTAGGGTTAGGGTTAGGGTTAGGGTTAGGGTTACGGTTATATCACATTTCAGTTTTCCTCTTATAATAATTGAACAAGCTTCACGTATGTGAAATAGTTTACAAAGTAGTTTTTTGCGTTTCTGTTCTTTCGATGAAAACTTGTTTCTTTGCCATACAGTGAGATATATCACTTTTCAGTTTTCCTGTATTCGTAATTGAGTGAGCGACACACATGTGATTCCATTCACAAAGTATTGCTTTGCTTCTCTGTTCTTTCATTGGAAACTAGTTCCTGTGCTGTACAGTGCGATATATCTCTTTTCCGTTTTCCTGTTATAATAATTGAACGGGCGACACACATTTGAGTTAGTTTACAAAGTTGTGCCTTGCGTTTCTGTTCTTTAGTTGGAAAATTGTGTCTGTTCTGTACAGTGCGATATATCACTTTTTAGTTTTACTCTTATAATAATTGAACGGGCGACACGTATGTGAATTAGTCTAAAAAGTTGTGCTTTGCCTTTCTGTTCTTTCGTGCGGAACTTATTTCTGTGCTCTACAGTGCGATATATCACTTTTCAGTTTTCCTTTATAATAATTGAACAGGCGACATGTATGTGAATTAGTTTACAAAGTTGTGCTCTGCGTTTCTGTTCTTTAGCTGGAAAATTGTTTCTGTGCTGTACAGTGCGATATATGACTTTTCAGTTTTCCTGTATTCCTAATTGAGCGAGCGACACACATGTGATTTAGATTACAAACTAGACCTTTGCATTTACGTTTTTTCCTTAGAAACTTGTTAGGGTTAGTTTTAGGGTTAGGGTTAGGGTAGGCTTAAGTTTACGGTTACGGTTAGGATTCGGGTAAGGGTTAGGGTTAGGGTTAGGGTTAGGGTTAGAGTGTGTTAGGGTTAGGTAGGGTTAGGGTTAGGGTTAGGGTTAGTGTTTGAGTTAGGGTTAGAGTATGGTTAGGGTTAGGGTTTGGGTTAGGGTTAGGGTTAGAGAAGGGTTAGGATTAGGTTTAGGGTTAGGGTTAGGTCAGGGTAAGCATTAGGGTTAGGGGTTTAGGGTTATATCACTTTTCAGTTTTCCTGTTATAATAATTGAACAGGCAACACATATGTGAATTAGTTTACAAAGTTGTGCTTTGCGTTTCTGTTCTTTCGGTGGAAACTTGTTTCTGTGCCATACAGTGCAAGATAACACTTTTCAGTTTTCCTGTATTACTAATTGAGTGAGCGACACACATGTGATTTAGATTACAAACTAGACCTTTGCGTTTACGTTTTTTCCTTAGAAACTTGTTAGGGTTAGTTTTAGGGTTAGAGTTAGAGTAGGCTTAAGTTTACGGTTACGGTTAGGATTCGGGTAAGGGTTAGGGTTAGGGTAAGGGTTATGGTTAGAGTGTGTTAGGGTTAGGGTTAGGGTTAGGGTTAGGGTAGGGTAAGCATTAGGGTTAGCGGGTTAGGGTTATATCACTTTTCATTTTTCCTGTTATAATAATTGAACAGGCAACACATATGTGAATTAGTTTACAAACTTGTGCTTTGCGTTTCTGTTCTTTCGGTGGTAACTTGTTTCTGTGCCTTACAGTGCGAGATAACACTTTTCAGTGTTCCTGTATTCCTAATTAAGCATGCGACACACATGTGATTTAGATTACAAACTAGTGCTTTGCCTTTATGTTCTTTCCTTGGAAACTTGTTAGGGTTAGCGTACGGTTACGGTTAGGGTAAGGGTTAGGGGTAGGGTTAGGGTTAGGGTTAGGGTAGGGTTAGGATTAGGGTTAGGGGGTTAGGGTTATATCACTTCTCATTTTTCCTGTTATAACAATTGAACAGGCAAAACATATGTGAATTAGTTTACAAAGTTTTGATTTGCGTTTCTGTTCTTTCGGTGCTAACTTGTTTCTGTGCAGTACAGTGCGAGATAACACTTTTTATTTTTCCTGTATTACTACTTGAGCGAGCGACACACATGTGATTCAGTTTTAAAAGTAGTGTTTTGCTTTTCTGTGCTTTGGTTTGAAACTTGTTCCTGTGCTGTACAGTGCGATATATCATTTTTCAGTTTTCCTGTTATAATAATTGAAGAGGCAACACGTATGTGAATTAGTTTACAAAGTTGTGCTTTGCGTTTCTGTTCTTTCAGTGGAAACTTGTTTCTGTGCCATACAGTGCGACATAACACTTTTTGGTTTTCCAGTATTCCTAACTGAGCAAGCGACACACATGTGATTCACTTTACAAAGTAGTTCTTTGCTTTTCTGTGCTTTCATTTGAAACTTGTTCCAGTGCTGTACAGTGCGATATATCACTTTTCAGTTTTCCTGTATTCCTAATTGAGCAAGGGACACACATGTGATTTAGATTATAAACTAGACCTTTGCTTTTACGTTCTTTCTTTGGAAACTTGTTAGTGTTAGGGTTAGGGTTAGGGTTAGGGTTGGGTTATGGTTAAGGTTAGGGTTAGAGTTAGGTTTAGGGTAGGGTTAAGGGTTAGGGTTAGGGTTAGGGTTAGAGTAGGGTTAGGGTGAGGGTTAGGTTAGGGTTAGGGTTAGGATTAGGGTTAGTTTTTAGGGTTAGGGTTATAGTTGGGTTAAGGTTAGGGTTGGGTTATAGTTAGGTTAGCGTTAGGGTTAGTGTTAGGGTTAGAGTTAGGGTTAGGGTATTGGTTAAACTTGTTAGGGTTAGGGCTAGAGTAGGGTTAGGGTAGGGTTAGGGTTAGTTTTCTTGTTATAGGTTAGGGTTGGGTAGGGTTAGGGTTATATTATTTAGTTTTAGGGTTGTGTTTTGGTTAGGGTTAGGGTTAGGGTAGGATAAAAATTAGGGTTGTGGTTTAGGGTTATATCACTTTTCAGTTTTCCTGTTATAATAATTGAACAGGCAACACATATGTGAATTAGTTTACAAATTTGTGCTTTTGCGTTTCTGTTCTTTCTTGTGGAAACTTGTTTCTGTGCCATAGAGTGCAAGATAACACTTTTCAGTTTTCCTGTATTACTAATTGAGCGAGCGACACACATTTGATTTAGATTACAAACTAGACCTTTGAGTTTAGGTTTTTCCTTAGAAACTTGTTAGGGTTAGTTTTAGGGGTTAGGTTAGGTAGGCTTAAGTTAGGATTACAGTTAGGGTTGGGTCACATTTCCATTTTCCTCTTAGGGTTATTGGGTTAGGGTTAGGGTTGAAATAGGGTTATGGTTAGGGTTAGGGTTAGGGTTAGGGTATGAAAATTTGGTTAGTGGTTTAGGGTTATATCACTTTTCATTTTTCCTGTTATAATAATTGAACAGGCAACACATATGTGATTAGTTTACAAAATTGTGCTTTGCGTTTCTGTTCTTTTCATTGTGGAAACTTGTTTCTGTGCCTTACTGTGCGAAGTTAATCACTTTTTAGTTTTCCTGTTATTCCTAATTAAACAAGCGACACATATTTGATTTAGTTTACAAACTAGTGCTTTGCCTTTACGTTCTTTCTTTTGGAAACTTGTTAGGGTTAGGCAATTGCAGTTACGGTTATAAAATTGAAGTAGGGTTAGGGGTAGGGTTAGGGTTAGGGTTAGGGTAGGGTTAGGATTAGGGTTAGGGGTTAGGGTTATATCACTTTTCAGTTTTCCTGTTATAATAATTGAACAGGCAAAACATATGTGATTTAGTTTTACAAAGTTTTGATTTGCGTTTCTGTTCTTTCGGTGCAAACTTGTTTCTGTGCAGTACAGTGCGAGATAAAACTTTTTATTTTTCCTGTATTACTAATTGAGCGAGCGACACACATGTGATTCAGTTTTAAAAGTAGTGTTTTGCTTTTCTGTGCTTTGGTTTGAAACTTGTTCCTGTGCTGTACAGTGCGATATATCATTTTTCAGTTTTCCTGTTATAATAATTGAACGGGCGACACGTATGTGAATTATTTTACAAAGTTGTGCTTTGCGTTTCTGTTCTTTCGGTGGAAACTTGTTTCTTTGCCATACAGTGCGAGATAATACTTTTCAGTTTTCCTGTATTACTAACCGCTTGAGCAACACACATGATGATTCAGTTTACAAAGTAGTGCTTTGCTTTTCTATGCTTTCGTTTGAAACTTGTTCCAGTGCTGTACAGTGCGATATATCACTTATCAGTTTTTCTGTATTCCCTAATTGAGCCAGCTGACACACATGTGATTTACATTACAAACTAGTGCTTTGCCTTTACGTTCTTTCTTGGAAACTTGTTAGGGTTAGGGTTAGGGTTAGGGTTAGGGTTAGGGTTAGGGTTAGGGTTAGGGTAGGGAAAAGCGTTAGGGAGGCGGGTTAGGGTTATATAACTTTTCAGTTTTCCTGTTATAATAATTGAACAGGCAACACATATGTGAATTAGTTTACAATGTTTTTTGATTTGCATTTCTGTTCTTTTGGTGGAAACTTGTTTCTGTGCAGTACAGTCTTGAGATAACACTTTTTATTTTTCCTGTATTAATAATTGAGTGGCGACACACATGTGATTCTGTTTTATAAGTAGTGTTTTGCTTTTCTGTGCTTTTCGTTGAAACTTGTTCCTGTGCTGTACAGGGTTAGGGTTAGGGTTAGAGGTGGCGTTAGGGTGAGGGTTAGGGTGTCAGCGCAACCTTCGCCCGATAAAGAAGGCAGCAGAAGATTTGTCCAACAGAATCTTTATTGTAAAGCTCTTTTAGGTAG